>JAULBU010098089.1:0-48814 GCA_032358235.1 Odonthalia washingtoniensis
CAACCGTATAGTTTTTTGGCTAATACAGGATTTCCCCATTCATTCCAAAACCCGCATTTTCTTTCTTGATACCATGACTTATCCGTAACGCCCTTAATGAATCCCTCTAGCTCGACCCTGATCGAACGCCACGGCATCTTGCGCAGAGTTGTTAGCGGGAATCCTTTGGACATATCATGTCTGAATATTTCACAGAAAGTCCCCACTGTGCCATTTTCTACGGGGATTACCTTACCATCGTTGTCTAGGCGGGTCGCCTGCTTAAGCGTGCCATTCTCAAGTACGTTTTTGATTATTTCTAGATAATTCATTGATAATATCCTTTATTTCTTTTTTTTGTATATGTTTCCGGGCTTCTTCAACTGAATGATTACATCCACGTCTAAAATCTTTACGACAGATAGGACAAAGTGAACCACGAGGATCGAATATTTTATTTTTTATCAAAATCTAATCTTCTTTCTCTTGAGTTACCACCCTATGTTTTTGTATTCTATATTGTTTATCTTTTTTTAATTCTTCCACAGAATCAAATTCGAGATAAAAAGCCGCAGCCTCTATTGTGCTTGCAACACATACTATATCGTCCCATCCCAATTCGGTCATTTTTACTATAATTAGATTTTTCATATGTTAAAATTCCGCCTTTAAAAGTTGACTGGAACAGTAATATCTTTGTTTTTCCATCTAAGGACGCATCCATTATTTCCGGGGGCCGGTACGCAGTGTACCACGTCATCAGAATCTACCACCCTATGAGTAGTTCCGCCAACCCTGTAATAAAGTGACTTAGGATTATGGATTGTATAAATCCTGCCCCCAAAATCATATTCTCTGTATTCTTCTGTAAGAAGTTCTTGCTTTACTAGATTCATTATTTTAGCCCCTTTGTTATTACTATTTTATACATACTCCACCATATATTACAAGAGGAACACTCCACCCTGTATTCCCTGTCCACAGATAATTTAATCGACTGGACAGGAGCCTCTACCGTTTTAGTATCACCGCATAATGGACAGATAGGTAACTCCGAAGAAATGCAACCCTTAGGGACATGGAAATATTTAGCCATCATCTTCCTCTAAATCGGTGATAGTTAGTTTAAATCCAGTCTGTTTATAAATCAAATTTTTTCCATCGAAATCAATTGAGGTATTGTCTGGATCAGGCCCTAGATATTTATCATATTTTTCTATTGTATGGCTAGTTTCCCAAGTTTTTTTCTTGTTTGTTTTGTATCTTTTAACATCGCCATTGTCATATGTTAATTCCACAATTATTATCGGGTTTTCTTCGATATATTCCGCAACAGTCCCAAATGTGAACGTCTGATCAAGAAGAAAAGTTGTTTCTATTTTGGCGGCAATTATTTTTGGAGCTATTGATATGGATTCGGCCATAACCGATGGGACTAAGCAAACCCCTCCCGCAGCAGAAATTAGTTGCAGAAAGTTGCGTCTATTTATTGTGTTATTCATTAAAATCCACTCTTTAAAATTCTTAGTGCCAAAATATGGTATAACTAGTTTTTCCGTCGTCCATATTTATTGTATTTATTTTTACTGCCTGTGTGGCATAAAATATTCTAGGATCAGTTTTTGGTTTACTTTCATATTTAATAAATCCGGCCAGAGGAGCCGCTGCTAGGCATTTAAGTAATTCTCGTCTATTTATCGTCATAGCTTAACTCAGAAATAAACCACCAATATTTACTATATTCATCTTGAAGTAAAAGTTTTGGGATTACATATCCATCCTCTAAATCAGCATCTTCCGGATATTCCTTGTATGGATACTCTGCCTCTATACCGCACGAAATAAGGATGTAGTTATCTTCCGGATACGGGCCCGACTCATCTGAAACGGTAAGTACAGCCCCGGCGTTTTTTACCTCACGTTCTAATTCGTCCAGATCGCATATATCAGCATCGCCCAAAACAGCTAAAACTTCCTTGAGGTCCTTATTCACATAGAATTTTCCGTAATCGCCGCAGTGAACAATACCGTCGCATATTAGTTTAATTTTGTGTAGTTGATGTCTTTTCATAATTTTTTACCTCAAAAGTTTTTGGATATTCCCCGTAAGAGTATGTAATTCTGGCAATCAAGTTGCCACAACTCTCATCGCTAAAGTAATTTTCTAACATAGGACTACTACAGTATATTTTCTGATAATACACCGGCTTAAATCCGTCGATAAACGCCATAAATTCATGCTCAGTTACTTCATTCATATTTAGCCTTAAGTTCGGCAAGCTTTTTTAAATCTTCTTGTTTTTTACGTTCTTGTTCTTTTTGTGTATCCAGCAATTGTCTACGACGTTTTTCAGCCTCTTTCTTAGCTTCTATTTCTTTGCTTTTTGCACGACCAGCACTAATAATTTCATAAAAATCCACATCTACTATTTCGTGCAGTAAAATAATGGCATCTGAATTTTTTTCTGTAAAATATCCTATGCTAGTAACTATACTTTTAGTCATATCTTCTATCGAATCATAATCTTCTGGATCGTATTCTTCAACGTCAAATTCTGGATAAAAAGAATCCGAATAGCCATCATAGCGATGACCTTCATCATACATTATAAGTAGATATTTATTGCTCATACTTAGCCTTCAATTCTGCAAGTCTCTTGAGTTCCTGATCTCTGATTTGCTTCTCTCTAAATTCCTTTAAAGATTTTTCCTTCTTAATTTCTTCCTCGGTTTTTAGCCTAGATGCATATACCTCAAAAGACTCCCCTGTAGCATAGCATTCGAGAGAAACAATACCTCCAGCTTCCATTTTATTGGCTATCTGCCTAAAATCGTCTGGGGTATAGCTAGTATATACACTTATTAGGTTACTTTCTTCCTGTATATATTTGTTAGTCATTATTTATTCCCAATCCATTGTTGATTGATTCGGTAGACATACTTTCACATTCGATGCCTAGAAATTTAGGATAATCTTCCACGGGCTGTAATTTTGCAGCCGGAATCGCCTTGTAGGAAATTTCTCTTTCGATCTCATTCATATCATCCCAATCAACATTAATGAGATATTCATATCCTTTGGGAAGATTCTCAATACGCTCGATATAATTTTCTAGGCAACTGATTTTATGCCTCAATTCTTCAATTATTTCTTTATCGGTCATTTGGTTAACCCTTTAATTAATTCAATAACCTCGTCTATGTGAGCAAATTCCACATGATATATTTCTTTTTTCCAGTCCCAACACAAAATACCGCTAACATATCTTTCATCTGCCGAATACATCGGACTGAACATAAATTCCCCGGCAGGATATTTTTCGCTATATTCGCGTACCAATTTTTCTAGTAGAGATTTTGGGGTAATGTACCAGTTCCTACCCTTGTATTCCAATTTCCCATTAATAGCCCCTTCGATAGCGAATAAAGCTATTGACCAAGGCACATATTCTCCGTCCATATCGCCGTTGCGATCAAGAACAGAATATTCCCTCATGTAATCTTCAACATTTTCGGCCATAAAATTTCTCCGTATACCATTTAGTGCTACAATAGGGCCCGCAGAACCAAACTACGAACTCTTCATTATAATAACAATTGATTTTGGTGCCATCAGGCCTAGTACAAATAAAATCCTCGTGCGGCATTTTACCACATGTTGAGCACTTATGAACATTTTTCATCATCTCGATATTCTACCTCTGGCTTAACCCAAAACTGCCACCATTTTCTATTATAGACTAGGCGGCATGCGTGTTCTGTAGTCTCTACTATAGTACAGGCCCTAGGATCTTTATATCCGCACTTGGGGCACCTACCACTAGAATACATGATAGTCTCTTCATCTAAAATGCGTCGGCACTTAATACATCTATGAACTGTGAACCAATCAGATTTAATCATTTTTTACTCCGGCTAAATATCCCTTAATCCAAGATAGTGTATCTGGTTCTCTCGGCGGGTAAATAAACTCCCTTACCGATGATTCCCCGTCCATACTTCCCTTAATTACAAATTCAGACAATATACAAGGAAAAAAATCTGGTGTTTCATCGGGCCGACAGTCGCGTGGATGCATCACGATTTTATACGTTTTCTTCATCAC
Source organism: Odonthalia washingtoniensis (assembly GCA_032358235.1). Classification (NCBI taxonomy): domain Eukaryota; phylum Rhodophyta; class Florideophyceae; order Ceramiales; family Rhodomelaceae; genus Odonthalia; species Odonthalia washingtoniensis. The sequence goes on from JAULBU010098089.1 coordinate 4,085, forward strand.
TTCTCCCATCGTAATCAATTGTAGGTAGTGTGTGTTCAAATGATTTTGGATTAAAATATCCTTTGAGGGTATCGATATCTCTTTCCAGATATTTTATCCTCTTTTCTAGAATTATCTCTCGGGGGGTTTTAGCCGTAGCTACATAAGATAATTCTATATATAGTTTATTTATTGTTTCTAACATATAATCCCTACATTAAGTGGTAAAAGGCTAGACCAACAGAGTCCGGCCCTAGTAGTTCGGGCCCGCCAAGATTAGGCTCAGTCCCGCTCAGTTCCTCAACAAGATGCCAATTTTTATTATTGTTCATGTATTCCTTTAAGAGCCGGGCCTTAGTTGATACGGCCCCATCGTAAAGGCGTTTTTCCGTACACCAGTCGTGACAGCCTAGCATAGTATACCGATGAATTATGGTATTCAGTAACTCTATATCATCGAGGGCCACTTGGGGGTCTTCCGGGCCATCCATGAAAATGAAGTCGGGTGGCGGCGAATATCCGTCATTAAGCCCCTTTATCATCCGTTGGGAGGTCGTGTTGTGATAGGTGACGAACTCATAGGAGTCTAGAAACTTTTGTGTGGGGCTTCTCATAGGGTCACATGTGTGCAGAATCCCGAACCCATTATATCTCATGGCCTCAGCGATATAGTAGGTTGAGGCACCCTCACCACTGCCCAGTTCGTATACAACGGAGGGTTTGTGGGTGATCACCTGATTATACAGAGTGTAACGCTCCAGCGGGGTCATTTCGCCCGGATAGGGGCAATTTATAAACGATTGTAGCCCGAGTTTCATTTTTTTACCAGTTCCATATTTAGATCAGCGTCTATCAGCTTAAACTTAACCCAAGGATTAAAACTTTTAAACTCTTCTTTATCGACCGTAGAAATAGACCACTTATGATCCGATACGTATAAGGTGATCATGCCATCATTAGGCCCGAGAGAAATATAGTAGTGATCGCATGGAGTGTCGTTACTATACATTTGAAAAACACTGTTCATTGGCGTTCCGAAGATTTGATCCGGATCGAGCATCTGTGTATATTTTTCTTTGTTGACCTTGATTTTAATCATAACGAATTAAATCCTAAATACCTCAAAAGACATATAACTGTAAACATCCAAACGGACCCCAGTACTGTAAAAACCGCTAGGGCTCCCAGAGTATAACATAGTTCCCGGCCCATGTCAAGCCACCAATCATCTTTTTTCATTTGATCAGCGGGTTGTCAATATCTTTATCATACAGACCCATTTGCTGATTCTCATAAACCATTTGGTCTAGGATATTGGTTCGATTTTTTTTGATCAGCCCCACCCGTTCGTAAATCTCAAATAATTCATCAATAAATTCGAGGGCGTTTTCAGATACTTTGTCCATTTGCCATATAGTTTCGCTACATTTTATATCCAGATCTATAAAAAATTTTTGGCAAATTTCATCTATTTCGTCTTTATGGTCCATATGTGATCCTGTTTGTGAAGTTAGTAAGCAGAGAGGGAAGGGTTCGAACCTCCATAACATTCGCTTGCGGCGACTGCGTTTTCTCATTATTTGATATTTTAAATTTGACGTTAACTTCAAAAATAAAACACTTCAATAACTCCCATATTCTTATTTTTATTATAAATTGCTAGCATTTACAATAAATCAAATACGGCCTTTAAACGTACCTCCCCATAAATTATAATATGGTTTCGGGCTCATGTCAAGCCCCGTAATAATCTTCTACGGCTTTCGTGACTTTTTCGTAATCCATATTGTATAGACCGGCTGAGACAAAAGAGTTTAACTCAATTATTCTCGGGCCCTCGCGAGTCATGCCTATGTCGATTGTATAAAACGTATCAGGAAAGTAGGTATTTGATTCGGCTAGTGGTCGGTATTCCGAAATATTCACACCATCGAACCCATAGGTATCGTCAACTAACGAATAACTAATTATTTTTTTCCCTTGCATCAGGAACCGGGCCTCTCCCCAAACTTCTTGGGCCTTAGCTATCAAAACTATTTCCTGCTGATCGAACTTAGATGAAGGTAATTCATAGATTATATCCAGTTCTTTAGTGAACCATTTGTAACCCACTGTAGTCCCGGTAAATAATTTCCGGCCCGAGTTAGGTCTAATAAACAACTTATCTGTTTCGAAATATTCAAATAGTCGTTCCTTATCCGAAGATAATTTCCACCACGGCAAAAGAAGAAAATCTTTATTTAGTAAATCTTTTATCTCTAGGTAGTAGCTAGAACATTCGTAGTCGGGCAGATGTAGCAAGTCGGGTATCTGTGCATCGTCCCATCTATTGCAGGTCTCTTGCACAAAATTTATAGAACCCCTAATAATATACGGGCCGGGCTCCATGAACCCATAAACTGATCCGTGGACCAGTTCATAGGATTTGCAGTGTTTGATAAGGCTCTCGGTTTCGTAGCCGAAAATATTAGCCTGAATTACCCAATGGACCATTACTTCCACAATCTTCCGCGAATTTCAGCCAAGGTTTGATCCTTAACCAGTTTACCATTTTCAAAAACAACCTCAAGTAGCCCGCCCGCCTCTTCATTGGGTGTGCATCGATCCTTGAGAACTAATTCACCGTTAACCGAGTCAACTCTCAACAATCCACGAGCGGATTTCTTGACACCATCATCGGTTACGGGGTCTTTGAAGATTTCACGACATTCCACGTTTCCGGTAGACTTATCTCCCACTACTTCGCAATATGTAGACTTAACAGCAATCCCCAAGGAGTCCCGCGTATTGTAGTTATATGTGTAACTACCAATTCCGAGTACCACATTGGTCGATGCAAATCCCTTAGCTTCGAGTCTTTCACAAATTTGTTGAGCCCGTTGCTTCGCTCCCTTATCGGGGGAAACCACAAAGTCGTAATCGGCCTTTTTGAATACTTCTTCCTTGGCGAAAATACTAGAATCAATATTGATAATATTAAGATTAGTATCTTTTAGAGCCACATCAGAATGTAAATCCAAAGTGGATATTCGTATAAAAACTTTTTCATTATAAACGAAGTTTTTTCTTTCGTCTCTGGGGCGAATAGAATCTAGGAACTTAAGGGCCACCTTCAAAGAAAATGGCTGACCTTTTCCGGAGTATCTATCCTGTCTAGAGTGCGGGAAATAAGGAATAAATAAATTAACAAAATTTCCACTGTTATTTTCGAAGTAATCGATTAGCTGCCCGAGCTTGAAAAATTCAGCATCGTTATCATAATTCCAAACAATTCTAATGTTCTTTGGAATATGCGAAGTCTTAAAGAAAGATTCACCGGCTGAAAAATTCATCCATTCAATTGGGTAATCAACATCTCCCATATTACCATATACGGTAATCATTATAACATTCCTTCAATTTCTACGGTTGTGTAGGCATGGATCTTACCATAGTAATTTAGATGGATATAAACCCCGCCCGCATTAGTGATAGATACAACCTCTCCAAGAGGCAACTGAGTTCCGATTTTAACAAGACACATAAAAAATTCCTCAAAGGTAACAAAGAAAAAGGTAAAAAGTAAAATTGTGTATATAATATCGAACCAGTATTTAAGTTTGGAACTTTAAAACATGATAGGATTCGAATTATGAAGACATGCTCACATTGTAAACAAAATTTGGAAAATGAAGATTTCTATAAAAAGGGTGAAAAATTATTTTCTTATTGTAAAAAATGCGAATTATCAAGAAAAAAACAGCAAACAGTAAATTTTAAAAAACAATGCTTAGAATATAAAAACGTATATTCTTGCGAATTATGTGGATATGACAAATGTATTGGCTCTCTCGATTTTCACCATGAATCTCCGGATACTAAAGAATTTAGCATATCTTCTAATCGTAGGATTATTATAAATGATGAAATTAAAAAGGAGCTTGATAAATGTATAGTTTTATGTGCAAATTGTCATAGAGAATTGCATTTCATTAAAGAATGGCATTTTTCTCCAAATATTTTGAAACCTAAAAAAATATATTATTGTACCATGTGTCAATCCGAATGCAGCAAAAATGCCACAAAATGCATTAAATGCTGCGATATTTTAAAAAAGGAATTATCAAAAAAGCCAACATTAGAACAATTAAAAGAAGATGTTAAAAACTTAAAATCTAACGTTAAAATAGGTAAAAAATATGGAGTTTCTGATAACACAATTAAAAAATGGAAAAATTCTTATAAAATTTGAAACTATATTCGCATATTCGGGCAGGAGCCCGATCTGGATGATCGGCTATTTCATATATACAACATATGGGACTTCGGGCTTAAATTCGCCCTTGTGATCAACAATATTCTGCATAATCGCCATCAGACGATCTTTATCATCTGTGATATCTTCCCAGTGCTTCTGATATTTGTGATAAGCTTTTCCATATGATGTTTTAATGTCGTTGCGAATATAATAACCATCATAATCATCATCGTCATCAAATTCATCTTCTCGGTTATCGGCGATACATAGCTCAAAACATCCTTCAATATCATCTAGTTCATCCTTTGTGAATGCATCGGCTAGAGCCGCCGCCGTATCATCTTGGCTAATATCGTCGAATGTTTCTATTGGATCATGGTTATATCCAACACATTTATCGAATCCAAAGTGATTGAATTTTTCGATCTTACATAACATCATGGCCCCGCGAGCACAAACTGTGCATTTTTCCTTTGCCTTGCCAGCGATTAGCTTATCGCTAATACCAAATTCTCGCAGAATGGACAAATCCGTTGTGGTTTCATTTTCTGTAATGTAGCCATTCCCAGACATAACACTCATAGCATGCAAACTACCAATAACATCCTTCGCAATAGCGACCTTACGCTCAGCCTTAGTCATACGGGAATAGGGCTTAGTCTTCGGCTTAACGGAAACATTCTTAGACATAATAAAAATCCTCAAACAAAGTAAACAAACATAAACAAATCAAGGCATCCAGAGTCGGACTGGAATTACCGGGACCAAAACCCGGTGTAATACCGTTATACTATACCTCAGCATCTACAGGTAGGAATCGCTGTAGAACCGATTGAAAGAGCCAGTGTTGCTGGCCACCCTGTATCATTGTACCACGGGCCGGGGCCGGTGTCAATGGGTAATTAACAACTGGCGGGAGGATAATCGAAATACTTAAGAGTACTTACCGTAGGAAAATAACCGCTACCAGACGCATTTAATCCAAGTCCATATGAAGGTGTTTCTTTTTTAAATAAAAGCTGCAAATGATCTTTGATTATCTGAACCTGCTCTTTAGTTAGAGTCTCCGGATTACTAATTTCAATAAAACCCTGTAACCAATAGCAAAACTGTTCATTTGTCATTTTTTTTCTCTTTGTAAAATTTATACGCATCCATCAACAGATCGGGCGGTGTTGTTACCCCCATTTTTCGCCGGTCTTCCATGTCCGGATCGAAATGAGTATATGTCTCAGTAAAAAACCGACTATGTACTTCAATCTGCATATCGCTGACAGTAGTAACCAAAATATAGTGATTTCCGGATTTTTTGACGGGCTTCTGATACTGGTCAATCAGCTTAAAGCCCTTAGCGTGATAGGTTCCGATGCCCAACTCTTTATTCCAAAAAATAACTTGGCTATATGAGTATTTGCCAGTATTATCAAACTTATGGTTTAGCTCCATCATGTCGCATGTAGCAACATTGGCCGGGGCCCGAATACCAAGAAATAAGCAAAGGAAAAAAATCTTCATTCATTCCTCGTAAGTTAATATAGTAACATCTAAATCCCGCCAGATATCCAGTATCATCGGCTTAATTTCCGTATCCCAATCGCCGCCCGCCCGCTTAGCCCCGAACTGCCCCGTCACAATGGGAATATTTTCTTTCTTGCAATATTTCCGGACTCTGAGCATACATTCAAGTAGGGCCTCAATCATCAGGGGCCGCAGATAAATTCCGTCTAGCGTATATCCGCCGGGGGCCCGCTGAGCTAACATATGGGCCACTACATTATCATCATGGGTGGGGCAAAATAAAGTCTGGCCGAGTTGATACGGGGTAGTCTTTGAAGGTGGTACTCCGTTCATATATAACAACGAATTACTTTCCCAGTTTTCATACGCGGGCCTGCTATCGGGCCATCGTTTCATAATTGGCACGACTATGCCAGAACCTGCCACACCTACATTATTAACAACATGCGGAATGCACGTATTTTCCTTCAATTTGTAGGTGAATATATCTCCGGGGATTTCTTTATACATTATCTGATCTTTCAGGTACGTCTATATCACACCCATTAAAGAATCCTTCAACAATATGTAAACATCTTGTAAATTCTTCTGAGCTTATCTTTTTGCTAGAATTCGCGTAAAGATCCTCCATTGTTTCCATATTATCTTGGTCAAGTAATGCCCGAACCTGATAAAAATTTTCAATAGCGTCTGAAAGTGTTTTAACGCTATCGATATAGGTGTTTGATAAATATTTATTGTCCATTATTTAGTTCCTTTGTGGTTATTTTAATTTTCATCTCAAATCTTCCGTTCTTTTTCCAATTTCATAAAAAACGTATGACTCATCCCAATTATCATCGAGGTCATTTCTGCTGTGACAATTCCAACACTCAAATCCGCCGATATCATCAATAGTTTGGTCCTCGGGGTCTCCATTGTATATCCAATTGACGCTTTTGCAATGGGGGCAGGCGGCCCTATAATACATGTCTACATTCATTTACAATTCCCTATAGTTATATGGTAACAGTTATCAAATCTGTACGACTCAAGCCCGAACTCTTTCCTCATTTTAGTAATCCACTTACTGACGCACCGTAGATAGAAATAAGTTCCATCAAAATGTATCTCGGGAGAATAATAAAAAGGAAAATAGTATCCATTATACCATTGTTCGTTATAATTATTGTTTGGTTTTTCAAATTTACGAACTATTGTAATGTGTGGGGCCCACTTTGGTGGATTTACGTGGTGATAATTAGGAATCAAAGCCCTATAATATCGGGCAATTTCGGGATCTATAATTAATTCGCAGGTTCCGCCCCTGTAATTAACAAATCCCTCGCCCGAAATAGGATATTTACTAGGAGCCAGATTTCTAAATGATTTAGCTTTAACCATAGGATACCAAGAGTAAAGTTTTCGACTCATCATATCACTAGTTTTTTCCTTGTCAACCCCTAAACGTTGTACTTCTTCAAAATTTCGTTGATCTCAGTTAGGGCCTGTTCCTGCTTGGTCTGCGTGGTCACGCAATCAGACAGGTTCCCGTAGTGTTCCTCAAGGCAAGACATAAGGAGGGCCTTAATGGCTTGTTCGTCGGGCCTGTGCCTAAGTTTGGACGTATGATACAGGGAGTTCAATTGTAGTTCTTTTTCCCCGAACCATTTTAGGATATCTTCCTTAGCGACTTCGCCTCGCCGAATAGCTTTTAGGTGCTCATGGTGTCTTTGTAGCTCCAAGGTTCCCTCATTGAGAATCATTTCGCATTCGTAAGCGAGTCTTACCAAGTGACTTGCATATTTTGTATCAAATCCGAATTGATCAACAACTTCTTTTCTTTTGCCCTCGGGATTTTTACTATTCATTTTATGTAATTGGCTATGTGCATAACCAAGGAACTTATGAAAACATCCTTTGTGAAGAAAAATATCTCTATTATCTCTTACGTTTTTAGATACGTTCGTAGAGTGTAGGATACATTCATACGGAGTGTAAAGCGTATCAATCATATTTGGATTGTTTTCCATACACAGTTGAAAATACTTTACAATAGAATAAATAGTAATATCGTAGACCCGGCCATCCCCGCCCATCGCGTGAGTGTCTTCAATTCCGTGTTGTTGGAACTGCTCAAATCTTTGAATCTGGCGGCCAAAACCGGGGATTTCGCCCTTGAGATGGGGGAATACATCGGATTTAGGAGGGATAGTCCAACCGTATATATCCATGTCACTTGTATTACTAGAAGTCCCGTAAGCTACAGAGCCCGTAATGGTTTCATACATAACGTTGTCGGGCAGCCACTTGGGCGGATTTAGTAATTTTTTCTTTGTAAGTTTTTCTACAGTGTTCATTAGTATAACTTTAGGTGCGAAGTGATAGGATCAATAATATTATCGTAATCGGGCCCGATAGCCAAGCAGGTAACGGTGGGAACTCCATTAAATTCTGTGTGTCCAGAATCCGTTATTACGTGACACTCAAGACCAATTGTAGCACATTTATCCCGTATGTCAAGTAGGGCCTCTAAAGATTCTACTTGAAGCGTAACTTTTTTAAATGAACTAAGAATCCACTGTCTTTCGGCAGGCTTTAGATCGAACTCCGTAATGCAGGTTGGTTCAATATAACCCTCTAGATCGTTTTTAATCCTAGAAGTTAAAAAAGCCATAGATGCGTGCGAACCTTGGGCGATTTCCTTCCCACGTCTCATCTTAAGATCTTTTCTGATGACTATAACCTGCTTTGTACCCATTACAGCCCCAATTCCTTTTCAATCAATTCTAGTTCGATTTTAGCTCGCAGTTCGGGGCTTACCAACTTCTCTAGGCGGCCCTCAAGTAGCTCAAGTTCCCGGCGTTTTGCCGATAGAGATACCTTGTTGACTTTATTCTGAAAATCGTTTACCCAATCTTCGTAGGAATATCCCTGCCACTTAAACACCAGCGATAGGCCGAGCGTCTTTGCGATTTTGTCCCAAGAGGACTTCCGAGATTCGAGAAAGGCCCACATATGGAGCAACTGTTCCACATTATTGACTACCTGAATATTCATCAGGTTTTTACCGTCCGAATTTTCCGAAAACTGGCAGTTCGTCTTATATGTCTGGCTTTCGATCCGCCCGATCTCTTTTTTCTTTTGCTGAACTGTATCAATTAGCTTCTGAATTTTTTGATCTTGTGTTATATCTGACATTCTGTTTTTTCTCCGTTTTGCGATTTAATAAAAAGTTTCGTATTCAATTCTTTAACTAGTGGGCCGATATGCTGGCGTTCGTCTTTATCTATAACTTTGTCAGGACGGTAGTAGGTTTGATACCAGCCATCAACTTTTGTTTCAACTGTTTTCCAAGTTACAGTATCGATACGCTCGTGCTTAATCTCCCCATCCTCAACCCATAACTTATGTCTTTCGTCGTCTTCGTGTCCGGCCTCATTATACTTACTTACATAAAAAACATTACCAACCTTTTTTATTTTTTGGAAGTAATATCCCCAGTGATATGCGTCTTTTTTATTATAATCATATGGTTCTTTAATAAATTCTACGCAGGGCGAGCCATGCAAAGACCCGGAAAAACGCTCTACAAGTGATAAATAATCTTCATTCGGGGCCTCGGACTCCCATATGAAATTATGAGTTTCCCTGTTGAACTCTTGTGTTACTGTATTATAATATACGTTTCCCTCGGGATTTATTCTCCATTCATATTCGCCGTATAATTTATACCATTTACATTTACCTAGGGCAATATATTTAACATTTGATTTATCTAGGTATTCATGGCCGGGCTTAATCTTCTTGGGGCTTATCTTTCGTTCCTTTAGTTCTGAAAACGCCTTCATATCTTGATAGTCGGGACAATTCGCCGGAAGCAAGAATAAATCCTTACCTTCCCAAGCGTATACGAACTGGCCCTCTAGGGCCTTGCCCGGATAAGAATTACAATTTTCCAAGATAAAAAGTAAATTATCAATTGTGATTTCAAATTCAAATCCTCGGGGGTCGTGTACGCGGGCATAGGCCTGCCTGCCGCCCCACCGGCTACTATAGTCGCCCGCCTTCTTATTTAGGACAAAGCCATCCATAGGCTCGTTAGAGGCCTCTATAGGGTCGATAGCTTTATTACGCCACCCTTCCCAACTTTTTTCTTTGCGGATTTTCCCGTCTTTACCGTAACAGATAACATAGGCGAGTTTACCTGTGTAGCAACCTTCACGCTCTTGAAAGCCAACCCGGATTTTCTTTGGAATATAAATAGTCATTATTTCTTCTGCTTAAAAATAATTACGTCCCCTTTAAGGGACAATAGAACAAACGGACCTACAAAAATACAAACTAACATCATTTGTAAAAAAATTGCAAGCGTAATATTTTCTAATTTACGAAAATGATCAATTATAAAATACAATGGGATAATAACCCATAATACAGCATATACAATCAAAAAAATTATTAAATACATTGGCTGTGCATACCTTTTTCAATTTGGCGATACTTGTATAAATTTTTTAGAACAATCTTTTTGATTAACATTATTTCTTCCATAATGCTATCATATTGTTCTTTATTATATTTAGAACTCCACCTAGAGCCCCACCAGCTACTATCGCTATCGCCCCTATAGGCATTATACGCCCTAGACTCAGCAATAATAATTGTTTTATGATAACTTCTAAGCCTTTTAAGACTCATCTTATCAATTTCTTCTTCTTTAAGTATTTTCATACCGATTCGCTCTCGGCGGACTCCATATCAACTTCACCAGCATCCAAGCCTTCTGTTTCAAGTTTTCTAAAAGCTTCGGACTTGAATTTATAAAACGATGGGGCGATTTTGTCAACCCGTAAAACGACGCCTTCATCACAAGGGGCCGTATCATCAAGTGGAAGACATTGGGTAAGATGCATATCCTTAAGGAATTTCTTCCCCGAGTAAATATTTACATCAACATCCTTCTTCTTGCCACGCCAAAGTTCCGGCACATATTTCATACCCGCCATATCGCAAAATTCTTTAACCTGATCCCATGAAAGATCAACGGAAATCCCGTCTGGATTCACATGCAAAACCCGGTAAACATATACTTCGAATGTACCCTTTTCGATCCGGTATGAATAATGTTTTTGGATAGGTTTATCACCGGCCCATCCTACTAACTCACCCATTACCACGAAACCCTTAGGAATAACATTCTTATATCGCTCAAGCGTTTGATTCCAGATATCCAAATCGTAAAAATGTACAAGGTCTTTTCGGGACAAATCCTTAATTACCCGCCGTGAACCAGCAAAATAATCATATTCATGTTCCTGAACCTTAAACCCGAACCACTTGAGCCACTTTTCTTTCTTGGTCAATTTGCGATCACACAATTGATTAGCAAGACGAAAAGATGAACCGTGTAGCTTAGCGGTGATAACAATATCTGTATTATCATCAATTACGTTTTCACACTTCAAATAGTGGGAAGTTGATACGTGTTCGGGCATTAATTTTGCTTCAATGCGGGACTTTCTCAATTCCTTATTTTTCGATGCGTTCGGGCCCTTCGATGAATTAGTTTGTCTTACTACATATTTTTTACAAACAAGCTTTCCATCAATCTCATTGAAGCAGTCACCCTCTTTAAGTTCGTTTGGGTCGCCCAGATAGGAGATTGAGGACAGTGGAACAAAAATCGCCGAAGATGGATGTTTGCGTAGAGTAATTGTACGAACACGGCACGAATCTTCAAGATATCCAGTTTTTTCTTTGTTTAGATTCTTTTCTGAATGTCGAAACAAGTTATTAAACGAGGCAAATTCTTCGCTTAACTGAGTTTCTGCCGTAAACAAAATCCCTAATTGACCAACCTCGGTATCTTTTCCTACGAGGGCGGAAAATCCGAAACATGGAAATTGAACGAGATTATCTAATCCCTTAAGAGGAACCAGTGAGTTGACCCGTACAACAGTAGCACAATAATTTGGGTCATTGGTAACTAACTTCATAATCAATCCTTAAAATAGGCATACGCAAGAATAAGAGAAATCAAAAACGCCGGAACAGTTAGGGTTAAAATTACCCCGATTATTTGCCCTGTGGCCAGAATAGCGACCATAATACTGTAACTCCAGATACGAGTAGTGCAAAAATTTCGCAGAAACCAAAACAAACACAGGCTAACATTGTAAATCAAATTCCTTATTCATCATATCCTGAATCGCAATAACAAGGGTGTTTTTTGCCACAGCGGCAGTACTCAGACATTATATCCGATCTTTCAGCGTCTGTCAAGAGGGCAAATTGCTCTTTTACAGAAAGAATATGCCCGGAACTTTCGAACCGGGCACCATACTCTTGCTCATTAGAAAAATAGTCGTTGGTCATTTGTATAACTTCAAATCAATGTAGGTATCACGATTACATACCGGGCATTTTGTTTTACAGCAATCCCCGTCACGCAGGTCGTATATTATTTCTCCATCACTAACCTTAGATCTTATCACAGACTTGCAATCTTTACAAGTCCAATCATAGGATTTTTCAGAAGGTAACTTGCCGCGACTAAGAATTTCCATATTACGCCTCTTCGGGTGTATTTCGATTTAGATAAGGCTGCAATCTATCATCGTTGAATTTATCGGCCTGTGCAGCCACTTCTTCGGCGATAGTTTCGGCTGTAACATCAAGTGGATACCACTCAATCTTGCCCTTCTTTTTCTTTTCTGCCGCACGTTTTACAGTCATAACCTGATTGTAAATTTTCTTCATGCCGACTTCCTTAGTGTATTCTCCCCAATTAAATAGGGCTGTAGAGTGCAGATGAATAACCGTAGGAGTCCATACGTCGCCGATAAGTGCCAGAACGAAAAGGGAAGTGGTAAACTTACCACCGACCTTTTCGATTTGATCCTTAATGTCAGCATATTTGCCCTTAACTAGCTCGCTAGTCTTTGCACGAACGCTAAAATCTTCCTCATTTAGTTGTTTAACCAAATTCGAGTAAATCTTGGAGTTGTTATCATCGCTCCATCCAGTAATACACGAACGTGAGTCCAATAGAACTACCTTAAGTTCATCCAAGGTTACGGTCTGGTTAGACGCCGCATCCCATCGACTAAAAACGCCCTTATCGCCCTTGTAATCAAAATACAACGTCATTGGAGAAGGGATCTTGTTGCCATTGTTGCTGCTTGTTCTGCTCATTTTCAATCTTTCTTAAAAGTTTCTCTTTTTCTTTAGTCAACGACTTTATTGACTTATTCAATTTATTTATTTCACCGGACAATATTGTAGAGTTTGCCCTATCTCTTAGATCGTGAATTCTTTGTGTGATTTCACTGATTCTTCTTTCAATTTTTTCGCTCATTCTACTGACGACCACAAAATTTCATTATCTACAACTCTTGCCGCAATATCGCCATTCAAAAAACCACGAAAAGCTATCTGTGCTGCAATCATATTTTCATATTCTCTGATTACCACCATAATATCATCCGTTTTTTTAATTCCGGCATTAACGCATTTATCAACAATTTCCTCAACTTCTAGGTAGGAGAGTAATAAATATTTCTGCTCATCCTCTGACCATTGAAGGTTCTTAGGGCCGATTATTGAAACTATTTCTAAGTGTCTGTTGTTCATAATTATCTAAAGGAGTGTTACAAAGGAAAAAATAAGGGGGTGGGCCCGACCGACTACATTATACCGCTTGATCCGAACCCTTTTTCAGATCGTAGCGTTTCTGGAAGCTTATCAACTACTGTAAAAGCCTCGTCATTATATTTCTGAATTATTATTTGGGCGATTCTAGAACCCTTAGGTAGAAATACATCTTCGTTGCCCGTATTTAAAAGACATACAGAAATGTTTCCTCTATAGTTTTCATCAATAACGCCCGCCAAAACGTCAATTCCGTTTTTAGCAGACAGTCCAGACCTAGGCCAAATCAAACCAACATGCCCCTCTGGGAATGCAGTAGAAATGCCAGTATCTATAAGAGCCCTTTCTCCGGGCTTAATAAGTGCATCAACGATGCTATAAAGATCCCTACCGGCATTGCCTTCTGTTTGTAACGGAACTTTTGCATCTGGATGGTTTAATTTTACTAATATCATCGTGGTGTAACCTTCTTAATACATGCAGGACAAACAAAAAATGCAGTCTTTTCATGTGGCTTAACCGTACACATTCGGTTGCATCTGTTGCATTCATGCTCAGACAATTCAAACTTTGGGCGATCTCGTGGAGTAAGAGAAACCTTTGGTGTCTTTAGTTTTTCTGCCGGAATATCCCCGGATGCACCAGTATCTCTCCACAAATTTCCCGTCCATTCGGGCCCGCCGCCATTACGTTTTCGGACTTGCTTAGGAGGATTAATATCATCCATGCTAAAATCTTCTTCGGGAGGGGCCACCATATGCTTCTTGGGCCGCCCGCGTTTCTTCTTAGCTGGTTCCGGAGCCGCCGTATTACCTAGGAGTTCATTTGCCATAGCAATAATTTCCGGGTCATTAAGGGCCATACCTTTTTTCAGCAACTCTTTCGCCGTTTCAACTAAACTCATATTTTTTCCTTTTTGCTAAATCTTGCATTATGTCGGACATTTTTTTAACATTGTAGATTCTTCCCTCTACTTCATCTATTCGGGCCTTTGCCAGTATCATCATCTTATTTAATCTAGCACACATTATATCTTCCTTCATCGCTAGATTATATTTAACCTCATGCTTTGTGTAATCGCCCTGAACAGGAATAAGTTTTGGTGATATTATATACATGATTGACGATTCTGCAAATCCTAGTATCATTTTCTGGTGATTGTAGGACTTTTGCAAAACGTCGGCATATTTGGTTAAAAGTAGTGAATCTAATAGAAGGTCTTCTCCGGACATTTCCCGGATTTCATCGTGTCCTAGGGCCAGTATATCAGATATTTTTTCCTTGTCAAGCTCTGTTTCGAAAAATCCCGAAGATTCCACCCACGAGTCAACGGAAAGCAGGAACTTGTTGATTTGTTCATCAGCATCTTCAAACTTGTTCATAATTTTGCTTTCCACTCTTCATCATTTTCTTTACAATCAAAATATATCAATGTGACTTCATTTAATTCACACCATCTTTTTTTAGATACATCTCTCGCTTTTCCTTTGAAAAACGCCATCTTGTTTTTATGGAAAAAGTGCGTGTATTCCGTATGCTGTATTCCATTTACCTCAACCATTATCTTTCTGGTTGGTATATAAAAGTCCGCAGTTAATGTTGAGTTTTTCCCTTTAACAGCCGAACCCGGAAGATTAACTTCCTCATAAATACGATCAAAAGGAAAAATATCATTAAGTAATTTGCGGGCCCTTTCGTGAAGCTGGCTACAATGTTCACTGGGCGACGATGCCAGACTCCACGTATGTTCTCTACCGTCTAATCCTTTTACTTTCAACTTAACATCTCTCTAATTTTATCATTCAGTAGTTTTAGAGCTTGTTCGTTAGTATCTAGGAAGTTATACAGTTTTTCTTGACCCTGAAACTTGGCGAATTTTTCAACGTCTTCGCCCGGAAACAATGTGGCGAAATTCGGGTCTTCACGGACGTAATCACAAGTGAACCATGCACCGGCCTTGGAAATTAAGCCCATCTCTTCCCCTAGTATAAGCAATTCTTGGGTTTTGTCAAGTCCTTTTCCGTATCTAATCCAGCTTTGACATTCGATTCCGGTCGCCCCCATAGAGCTATAGTGAATCTTCCAGTTTACGGCCTGTCCGATTTGGTTAGTCTCACCTTCCATCCAAGGGGCGATACTTTTAACCTCTAGTCTTGTGTCTGCCTGATACTGAATCTTAACACCGCAGTCAGCCATCTTAGAGGGCCCGTAACCGCTTGTATTCGTAATCAGGTGGGTGATCATAACCATCGTAATTTTGTTGTTAGGAACGATTTGGCCCGCCTTCTTAACGAAGTTTGAAAGAATCTTGGGAAGTCCCGGACGCATAGAGCCCGTAACATCCTCGTCTAGTTCCTTACTTGGAATAAGCGACGATACCGAATCGATTATACATAGGGCCCCTTCGTTTTCTTTAGCGGAAATAAGTTTAAGAGTAATCTCTAAAAATACTTCGGCAGAAATTGGTTCATCCTCAGCCGTAATAATAATCATTTTCTCAGGGTCTAATCCATCAACATCAAAATTCATTTCTGATAGGCGGCCCTCGGCATTGATATAAATTATCGGGCGGCCCTCTTGTTGACAATTAAATGCTATCTGCATAGCCGTAGTAGTATTATGGGTCACATTAAGCCCGTCTGTAATATAAAGCCCGGACGCACTATCTACTTCAATACATTGGCAGAATTCTCTACCGGCCTCTGTAATACTAGATATAGTCTTAGTTGTTTTTTTCTTTGTTGCGACTTCTTTTTCACGACCCATTAGATCGCCCGGATTATCGGTATTGACAACTATTTTACAAACACCATCATTAATATTCAATGTTACAAAAAATCCACATGAGCGGGCTACTTCTGCAATATCTGAGGCGAACTGCTCGTTAGAACAATTGTACTCCAGATATCCATTTTTATGCTGGCTGCCGTTTGCACTCATAATCCCCCGAAGAAGACTCATTCGACATGGCATTGAATTATACTTATAAAGATCGGGGATCTTAAGTTCTTTACGGGATACATTAAGTCCTAGCGATTTAATTACATAAGATACATAATTTACATTCGGGAGTCCAGTATCGGGAATTTGTACAATTTGGTTGTCGCTATTAACGTATAATGAATACTCAGCAATAATTGATCTGAATTCTTCTCGAACGTGCATCGGGGTAATGTCAACAGACGGAACAGTTTTATCAAGTACTCCATCGGCCAATAGAACACCCATTGCATACGGGTTTAGTGGAACTTCTTTACTGTAGAATTCTACGGGGCAGATTGGAACGCACCATCTATCACGATCTGTATACGAAATATGCTGCAACAATTCTTCGGTTGTTTTGGTTTCCCAAATATCGCACGAATCATAGTTCTTTTTAACGAACCACAGGTGGCCCCCGTCACATAGGCAGGAAGTACCATCACTAAAAGAAACCTTATATACAGTTTTTTCACCCTGAGGATAAATCCCCATTACTTTAGTCGGCCCCTTATCTCCACATATAATATTTCCTATTTGCAGGTCCCTCATTTGGACGGGCCCGATTGGAGTGTATATTGTAGAACTGAGTGGCTGAGCCTTACCTGACTTTTGAGCCCCCGAGAGCATTAGCCAAGTTCCCTCACGAATTCCACCCTTTAATTGAACATCCAATATAGGACTAATAGATATAGTCTTAAGATTTTTCTTTGTTTCAATGATCTGAGTACCGGTCTTAATAATATCCCCGTACTTTTTCTTAATATCTTTTAGAATAATAGATACTTCGGATTTTCCCTTATCTTCAACGACTTCTTCAACTTGCTTCTTTTTCGCCATCTATATTCTTCAACTTTCCAAAAAGGCCCGTTTGCTTTTTAACTACGGGTTTAGGTTTAACAAATTCTTCGACTACTTCTTTTTCCACCTTGATATTAGCCAAAGCGTCTAACTTCTCTCGTGATTTCTGAACGCCAGAACGTACATAATCCGGTATCTTTCTAAAAAATCCGATGTATGCTATGTTCCATCCAGTACCATTGAGATAATCAAGAACCGCTTTGTCTCCAAATTCTTTAACAAGAATCGATGCGGGCATAATTGTAGCCTTGTATCTATCTTCTTGTTCTTTGTTCCAGAATTTGTAGGAAGGGTCTCCAATATCAAACTTTTTAAATGCCCTCAAACACACTATTTCAGCAATATATTGAGGGGCTGTACAAAATTCGCCAGTGGTAGGTGAGCAATACGGACTGGCAACCGTTCGTTTTTTAGCCATAATACAATCAGCAAAAGAAAAAATTATATAGATTCTAGCAAGCGGGCTTTGCGGGCTGGGTCTTTGAAATACATCATCTTTACATTATCGGGCGTCAATAAACGAGTTTCCCGATTGGAATCAATTTCATTTTCGGGCCAGCAAAATTTTCTAACTTCAATTTTGTCACCGTCTAAAAGCCCGACCACAAGTTTCTTGTAACTGATACTATTATCAGCAGAATTTAAATCAACATCTTTTACCGCACCACGGAGAATAAACAACCCATCAAGGCCGTTTGGATCGGAGAACATTACGGTTTCCGGGGCCCCAAACATCAAACTTTTTACCTCGACAGGATACAAATTATTCTCTGTACAGTATTTACACATTCTATCAAAAGGGCTATCAGTTTCTCTATCATAATCTGAGTAAATAACTGTGCCATTGTTGAGCTTAACTGACCACAGCATATTGAGGCTACGAATCAGCGACTTAACATACGAATCTATCTGAGTTGTTATTGGGGTCATCTGCACTTATGTATAAATGATGGGTCGTTTGTGACTTTTTTAGCCTTACGTTTTTCATCCAAATACTCGGACGCGGCTTGAGTCATAACTACTACACCGCGATCTTCCTTCTTTGCAAACAAATTATGCAAGTAGCCCATTTCCTTAGGCTTCTCTTCATCGGGCTCAACCTCGGGCTTCTGATTGAGTCCCAAATATTTCTCAACAGATGCTTCACTTCGCCCGAGTTTCTTAGCTAGTTTCTCAACGCCAATATCTTTGTATTTGTCAAGATAGGCTTTTTCCTTTTTAGTCATTGGTCCAGATCTCACTTTTGATGCTCCCTTCGAGCTAATGTATAAAATGACTTATTTTTAGTTTTCAGGTATTTGACGTAGTTTTCGAATACGGCCTTATTAACCTTGACGTATTTAGCTAGCATATTCTGGCTACGTCTAAGAATATCCATTCCATATGGATCATAAAGATCGCCCTTCCAGAACCATACAAAATATAGATCGAACTTTTCATAACATACAAGTTTGGCAAATGCCTCGGGCTCGTCTACAGAGTTCCCGCCCTTACCGAAAAATGTATAGTTTTCTTTCTTGACGATCTTCTTTGGGGCTTCCCCACGCTTTACAGTAAAATCTTCCCGTCTAATCATTTTCACTCACATTCAATTTAGAAAGAGCCTCTTTGAGTTTCTTTATGCACTCAGCCTTGGTGAAACCGGTAACACCAAAAATAGCAGTATTACTAATACCCTCGGCCTCTAAATCGGCTTGGGTTAATTTGTTTGGACTTAAACTTCCGTCTGACATCATCGGGAATACATCAATAGAAAAATTTATTTGTGCGTAGTGCGGAATCATATCTCACCAGTTTCAACATATTTCTTTTGTTGGGCGGGAGTTGCCCGTTTGATTTTTGCATCTAGGGCATTTTTATCCCTACGTTTAAGGGCGTCATTTGTGCCATCGGCCTCGGCCTTTTCTTGCTTTTCGTAGTGGCCCATACGTTCCCAGTTACGATCAGCTAGTTGCCCGACTGTTACCATAGTTTTAACTTGGGTATGTGGACAGCTTAAAATAACTCGTCGGGCGGCCCCATTACATTTTTCACATACACAACAGGGTTCGTCAGATATTTTTTGAAATACTTCAAAGGTATGGTTACATTCAAAGCATTCCATGTCGTACATTGGCATCAAATAGGTTCCTTGTTTTTTTGTTTTGCAACAGTTATTACTCCACCCTTACAGATCGGGCACTTTACTTTCATTTCTGGGGCGTCGTGTGCATCACATTCTATCCTGCAACAACAAACCCTACATAATCCATAGAGTTTGTTTGTGTGCGATTCGTAAATTATTTTAATCAACCACGATCCTCATTATTTCTAATGTTTCTAGCTATGCGGGCGTTAGTTAGAACCGTTTTAACGATCTTACTTCTAACAATATCATCTTCGGTAAAGTATGCAAATCCAATTCCTTCATCTCGGTCCTCTGAGCGTTTTTGTTCGTCATAGAACCGTTGGGCCCCAGATGAATATGGACCTCTAAAATTATCAATCTGTTCCAAGTCTCCCGAGATAACACATGTACAATCTTCGCCGATCCGGGTGGCATACATCATTAATTGTTCGTATGTACAGTTCTGGAATTCGTCCAAGATCATAAAGCAGTGATCATATGTGTTTCCACGCATTGTTTCAATAGCTTCTATCTCTATAACCTGCGAATCAATGTGTTTTTTTAACAGGGATGGGCCAAGAAAAATTTCGCAAATAGCAAGGACATTTTTCATAAATGGGGCAAGTTTTTCGGTCAGTGAACCACTTAAAAATCCAACGCCGGGCCCGCACTGAACTACCGGACGAGAAATGATAATTTTACTTATCTTACCGGCCAGCAATTGTTCGCAGGCAATTCCCAGAGAAATGTGAGATTTTCCAACCCCCGCAACAGATGAACATAATGTTAAAACGTTGCTATTTACAACATCTATAAACTTTGCCTGATTTTTTGTCTTAGGCTTTAGCTTTTCCCTTTTCTCAGCTTTTTGTACTACTTCAACTGGCTCATCGTCATACTCCACTCGTGATGCTCTTTTTCGTGCCATATTTCGCTCTTTTCTAATAGCGTTCTGTTGTTTGATTCGCCGCCGTATAATTTCCTACATTATTAAAATATGTAAGAAAATCATTATTACTGTTAACGTATTTATAGGTATATTCAACCAAATCCCCCGAGGTTGAGCCGCCCGAGATAGAGATTGATTGAAGATAGTTCTTTTTACCTAGATTTATTACAAAAGCATTACCAGAGGTTCCATCATAGTTCATGCAATCAAAAACGAGTCGTATCGAAGATTCTGAGAAATTGTTCGGTCTATTATAAATTGCAGTATCTATGGACTTCCGGGCTGTAAAAGTAAAACTGCAACTAATCTCAAAAGGAAACTGAGCAGTCGTCCATAAATTTGCTTCGGTAGTATCAGACGATCCAAGCCACTTGCCCTGATCGCCCCCCTGAATATAACCAAAGGCGACATCAGTAGAAATTTCCGTAAGGCCCGTTATTTCCTTACCGTCAACGAATGTATTATTATCAATTACTTCTAAAAGTTCTGTAGGTAATGCACTATTTGCATAGTTAAAATGATGTGATCTGATTGTTTTTATAAACTTACCGGCATTGGTAGTCCCGGTAGTTACTGGTAGTTTAGTGTATGACCCCGAGCCGACTTCTATATTTTTAGAAGAGAATGTGGTCCCCTCCCTCAAATAGCCGCCCGTAGAAATAGCATAGGAAACACCAGTTAAAAGTGCCCGGCGAAATTTAAGTGAGGAAATAGCCTTAGAGGTATTTAGAATATCATTTTGTTGTTGATATAATAGCTCTATGTCATACTGTAGAATATCTGAGGCACTACCAGTTGTACTAACCCCGTTTAATGAAGGAAGATATCCGGCCCGATAAGAAGCGGGCCCCGTAGCCTGAGGATAAGAACTATTTGCCGTATGTATATAATGTAGCAAAGGCCCGGTAATTCTTGTGGTTTCGTTCGTATAGTTAGACATTATACGGTCGATTGTCATAGAATTAGAGGTAGGTGTATACAATCTTTGATTAGCCTGAGATCGGCCATCATCCCGAATAGACATAGAACCTAATTCATAATCAGAACCTATGGACTGAACACCATTAAGATAATATGTAGATCCGGGTCGGGTGGGGGTCACTAAAACCCCCTGACAATTGTATGTTATCCTCAATGTACTACTTTTTTCCCTTGTAAGGCATTAAATGCGATCTAATGTGCATTGACCTCCACTGCAAGCTAAAGCTGCATAGTCTGACACATCTTTATACTCAGGTTTGCTCAATATAGCCCCAAAGTCAACCTCTTTGATGCTCCTCTGGATAGTTTCCCACTTGTGAATTAAGTGCAAATCCTTGAGGCAATATACTGTTTTCTTTAAATCTCCCTTAAAATAGTTTTTGGAAAATTTCTTTACTCTATCTAGCCATGATTTACGTAACAAAGCCTGCTCTCGGGTTCCACCCACGCTAATGCTCTTATTTAACGCACAGTCGCATGCTTGCCAAAGGTTGTGATCGAAGTAGTGTAGACCGTCTACGATCAATCCTGACGCAAATAGGGCCCCTTTACCGTACCGTTCAATAATTTCCTCGAATGTTAACACAGAAGTAAACGGGGCCTGATTAAAGTCCTTATCTCCGAAGTCCGAAATAAAGGAAACCGCCGTAAACTTATCCCTGTTTTCCCAAATGTAATCAACAATTTTTTCTTTGTCGTCTACAATAACCGTATTGGAAATATTATGGGTAGTTTTCGGGCAAATCGCCCGTTCGGGATTCATACCTTTCAGAACCCAATTTTCTTGGGCTAGCTTAATCAACTCAAGGTGTTTTACACCCTTCATATCTTTCTTGAAAAGCCCATCTTTAGGATTAACAATAGGAACAAAAACCACGTAGTCAGTTTTGGATGCAGACCATACACTTTCTTCCAAAAGGAAAGGCATATTTTTTTCAAGCCACTTAGCTACGTCCGAATCCTTATTGAGTTGCATAATCCGCAAATAAAGTGCCGAGTGTTCTGGGTGAAATCCGGAAGCCGTTCCTAGAACTACGGAGCTATTCCCCGAGGGTTTAGTTGTGGTCGCCCGAGCCGCCGGATTTATACCCGCTAGTTTAGCCAATTTAGCATTAGTACTAAGAACAAGGGCCGCCCCCTCTTGGAGCCACGCCGGATCAAACAACTTAGGATTATTCATCCAGCCCGTAATAGAAACACCCAATAAAGCCTCTCTCTTGGAAAGTTCTTCCGTAACCTTAGTCATATAAGGGAAGCTAGTATAGGAAGCCTGAATTGTACCTAGAATAGCCGCATCTTCGCAGGCCCGTAAGAATTGTTCTTTAGTTAGGCATTTCTCGGCATTAATCTCATTAAGGTTACATTGTTGAGACCCAAACAGATCTATATTTTTCCTTGTCCATTGCTCTAGTTCGGAATACTGAATAGTAGTAATATCTTCGAATGTATTTACGGGAGTAAACCCAATTTCGAAACATGGATTAAAGCAGTCAAACCACGTATTTCCAAACACGAAACCAATGTCGCTATCACCATCATTAAGATTGACGATACTTTGGAAATATTCCTTATCGTCGGATTCTCGACTAATAAGTACTGAGTTATTCGAGCGGGCCCGTTGGGGGTTATCTTGTCGCCAATTACCCGTTTTAGCCATGATCATTTGAGGGTCGTTAGGGTCCACAATCATAGACAGGGCCGAACGCCTTACACCACCGCTTAGAACAGCATCTGAGGCAAAACAAATAATGTCAAAAACAGCAATCGGGGCGAGCTTATTACCCTTTGTCTTAAGCCAGTTTTCAAGTAGCTTTTCAATGTCTTCTAGGGACTTCTTTAGCCCATCGCCGCCCGGAGCTTTAAAGCCCCCGGAAATATAGGAACCCTTCTCTCTGATCTTGGAATAGTCAAATTTAATCTCATATCCGGAGTATTCAGGGAAAGGCTGATCTTCTACAAAATAGGATGACAACAAAACCCCGAGAGCATCTGACCATCCTTCAATAGAATCTTCGATAATAAAAGTTTTAGTGCCGTTTTGTCTAACACTAATTGCAGGAAGACAATTTACAAAAGGTAAAAGTAGAGATACGCCCACTCCACATCCGCAGAGGCCCATGTATAGAACCTCCTGAAATATGCGGGGCCGACATGCATGTAGAACGCAGCAATTAAAAATTCGCATATTATGCTTTTTTATAGATTCTCCACGAAACTGTAAGCTTCTTTGGGAGGCTAATATACGCATCTCTTTCATTGATTCAAGGGCCGAATCAAGATATTTACTTATTTCTTCATTGTTGAACTTATTTTTATGCCCGTTAATAATATCTTCACAGGCCTCATCCCATGTTTCGTATCTGTCTATCTCGGGCTTCCATTTAAGATAATCTGAATATAGCTTAAGGTCTGATAGAAATTTCTTGCCCGTATACTTTGACATAGGATGCACTTTCAAAAAAGTTGATAAAAAAACTGGTCATCCGGACCAGAACGGGGCTGTATGCCATACAAAATAAAAAATAAACTAGGGCAACAGGATTCGAACCTGTAACCGCCGGTTTTGGAAACCGATGCTCTGCCAATTGAGCTACACCCTAATGTGCGAGCCTTGTGTTACGTTCGCATGGGTGTAAGTTGTGGACCGCAGCCCTGTCCTATTCCCGTTTAGCAGTAACCCAATCTTTCTGGAGGTTGCTCGCAATTCACCAGTTCAGCCGGGCATTATCCGGTCTATCTATCTATAACTATTTTAACCCCGCCCAACTTAATGGTTACTTCCTTCTCGGAAATATCGACCAAATCTATGATATTTTTTACCTTGTCGATTTGTTCTTTAGTTATACCGTACTGGGCTAATAAGCTGGCTAAAACATTATTCAATACACCGGCCTGTTCGGGCGGTGCGGGTTTATTAAACAGTCCCATTGGTGGCCTCGTCTGCAATAACAGCCACCTTATTCTTGCCCTTCACAGGTTCAACCGAAATTGGTTCGTCCTTAACAACACTGTTTGCCAAAGATAGCAAATCATTCCACTTAAGGGCCGATCCATCAATATGGTCCCAAGCATGTTCAACGCCCCGAGGAATCAACTCGTCACAGGCCCGTTGAATCAAATCTCTAATTTCTTTATTTGTCATAGTTTTCTCTCTTAATTGCTTAATGCAGGAATGTTTGGTGGATTTTTTGGCATTTCGGGCTTATTTGCAACTGTTATGTAATAAAATGCCCAAATCATTGCTATTGCCATAATGACAAGCCCAACGCCCATAACTTTGATAGTATTATCATTATTTTTATCTCTTCCGGTATAGTCGCCACCAGAAGTAACGTCTCTGTTTCCCATGCTTATACTAATACCCTTTTCATTGTGAGATATTCGTTTTTCAAGTTCTTCAATTTTCTGCATTAGTTGCTGTTCGACCTGATCTAATTCGGGCTTAGTCGCCTTAGTTGGAGGGGCCTCAACAATAAAACACACTATGTCTTCAACCGCACTTGATGGGAATCTTCTAACGGTTAAATCTACAGGAACTACATGACCGCGTTTGTGGATATAGTTTTTAGACATTGTATAATGGGAAATTTTTCCCGATATAACAGCCTGAACACTTGCTAAATCACCACCAACATCTTTTTGTTCAGTGATTGACATCCATGTTCTACTAAATAATTCAGCCACTGAATAACCAAGCAGTCTTTCAAAGGCCGAATTAACCCACATAAATTTGCTATCGGGGCAAACGCAAGCTAGAGGATAATCTACCTCTTCACATGCCTTTTGCCAATATCCCATTGGGACATCGTATGTAGCCGTAGCTGTATTACTCATAGTCGCGTCTCCGAGTTCTTAAAAAGCAAAAAAAAGGCCACACCGAAGTGCGGCCCATCCGTGAAACACGATTATTACATACCAGTGATAGGTTTGTAATTAAATTTGCTTCCGCCACTCAAAACGGGGCGAGTAACAAAGTCTACCAAAACGATGAATTCACCGGGAGAGGTTCGACTTACAGTAGCTGCATTATCATTTGCAGTAGAAGTAGCAGAACCTAGGGCGATGTCTCTCATATAGGTAGTATTAAGAACTGCGGGAGTTACGATTGCAGTACCAGCAGCATTAAGCCACATTAAGCGGGATGCCTTAGTTGCACCGGAAGCCAATCGGCCAGTCCATGCAAATCTGTTGGAATTCCACAAAGTAAGCATTTTAACGCCGAAGTCGTGATTAAATGCGTGAATTGGACGAATCTTAGAACCAGCACCCATAAACAATAGGACGTTAGAAGCTACACCAGCAATGGAAGTAGTAATACGGGAGATAATGTAAGTTCCGGCAGTAGCCGCATTATACCCATAAACGCCAGAACTGATTGCTTTTTGGGACGATACTAAACCGCTACCGGGCCCGTAAGCTCGTTGCTTGGTAGTATTCTTAAAATCCCAGTTGCTTGCAACTGCATCAAAGATTGACATGGAAGCACTAATCACCGAGCCAGTCGCACCAACGACGCCCATGATTGCTCCGCCTACGTTTTGTCCAGTAAATGTTCCGTTGGTACGATTCTTAACCGCACCGAATTTCGTTGTAACAGCCATTATTAGGCTCCTATAGATAACTAATTTATATTAGTCTTAATTTCCTGTATTATCCTGTGGTCCTACATTATTATACTCACCTTTGTAGCAAGGGGTAGTATATTGTTGTTTTTTTTCTAATTCTTCTATTGATTTAATGGCTTTTTCAACAATTTTATCTCTGTAATCCTCTTCATCAAGAACTTCTTCTGGCGGATAAATTATTGCCTTACATCTTTTAGTATGATATCTAAATTTGCACAAATCATCATATGGGAGTATTTCACCTAGACAAATAGCATTAAATTCTTCCATTATAATACTTAGGCCATGCTTACCACTCCTTAGAAATTCCTCTCCGGGAACGTACTTTTTATATATCTTACCGTCAACATTAAAAAAGACATAATTTCGATAATCTGGCAATTCAAACATGTCAACCTGAAACATTCGTTCGGGCCGAGTAGAAAACCAGCCCTTTTTGGCCGGTTGCAATAAAATATAACTTTCCATCAATAACCTTTAATCTTGTAGAATTTTTTCAACTTCTTTACGTACCGCACTAATTTCAAAGCTGCGGGCTACACCAATGCAAAACGTGTATTTATCCAATATATTTAGGGCCGCTATACCTTCCACGTCTCGATTCAACTTATGAACCATAGAACGGGTCAAGGTAAAATTAGTATGTCCAAGCCAGCAATCCCACCTGTCTGTGGGTTTTAACAACGAATCTACTGTAAAAATCCCGAACGGAGTTATTACATTCGAATAATTTAGGCCGAAATCCGAATCGCCCTCGTCATCATTTTCATCATCAACCTCAAAAGATTCGCCCCGCATAGAATTGAGGGTTTTATTAATATTATCTTCTCGGGCCTTGCGTTCGCTAAGATGCTCTCGCTCTTTCTCATTCCAACTTTCCCACTGAATCTTAAACTTAGTTGTTTTTTTCATTGTAAACCTCCAATGGCATTATTGCGGGAGTATCATTTATTCTGTTTAATTCTTTGACCAAAGTTTCTATATCGCCTTTGTCCTCGGTGTCCATCTGTAGGATATTTTGCATAACAAGATCGCTATTTTGCATCAGATATATCAACTGGGCGAGCTTAGCTAATGCCTCGGGCCCGGCCCATGCAGCATCGAAAATCAGGTCGTCATCATCCGTAAGGACAAATGACAGATAGCAAGCCATCTTCTCAGTAGGTTGTTCCGAATCGTCTAAGGGCTCGTTCGTAGTATTCATCGATAGATATATTTCTGTCTTGTAGTTCTTGGGTTGTGTAAATTGTGCCAGCTTTGTTTAAGCCCGGTAAATAACTCAAGGTTGTAACATACACAAGCTCAAGAATATTTTCGCCCACACACCTAGAACCAGCTAGGATTTTTTCAGTAAAAGAAATGTCATACTTAAGATATTTATCGTTTAAAAATTTTAAATCCTCGTCATTATTAATACTATCTAAATCCACCGAAGGTGGTTGGTCATTGTCTAGTAGTATTTTTAAGTAACGAGGATCTCTAGGATTTTTTGAACGATCAACAATATTAATCAGTAATGTTAGCCTGACTTTAATTTTTCCACAAGATTCCATGATAGTCCTTTGAATAAGTTGCTTAATCGTTGCAAATCTTCCGGGCTGAGCGTCCGATTCTTAATTCCGCCAACGTCTTTCATAATTGCCAGAACGCCCTCTTTATATTTAGGATATTTTCCCATGTATTTACTGGCGAAAACTTCCTTAGCAACTAAAGTATAAATAGTTAAAGCATCTTCGGCAGATGGTAAATGTACAGGATTATTAAGATCCTTATAAAGAACAAGTTTTTGAGCGTATTCATCATTTAATACGGCTAGCTCGGCGGCTTCTTCCTTAATAACAATCTCTGAAACAAATTCCTTGCTAAAGTCGATAAACTCCTGATCGGGCTTGGTAATCTCAACCGAAACAACCTGAACAGGAATAACATGAGGAACAAGCTGCCTGATATCATCCTTGAATGCAAAGACGAGTATCAGGCCCGCGATAACTAGCTTAAGATTTTTCATCCGTTTTTCCAGTATCTAACAAAGAAAGAAATACATTGTCTAGTTCCTTCGAGGATTGTACGGAGCCATAAGCAACGCACATACTTTTTAACTTATCCCATTGTTCAACAATTTCATGTATCTTAGGAACTTCATTAAGAACGGGCCCGGATGGGGCTAGTTCCTTCTTAGTCCAAAGCTTCTTGAACAGAGACGGGAAATCTACAAAATTGCTAATAACCAAACCTCCAGCCACTAGCAATAGTATTATTTTAGTAGTATCCATTTTTTATCCAATTATTTGGTTGGAGTTGGTGCGTTAGGAGCCCGGTAGGAAATCCCGCCAATAAGGGCTATAATCATTGCTGTATAAGCGGTCAACTGTTCCGTAGTAACTGTAATACCAAATACTTCATGGGCAATAACTGGGATAACAGCCCCGGCTACGGCGACAACAACTCGTTGAGACAGGAAAAGTTCAATATATTTTTTCATTTGCTAGATTCCTCTATTAAAGACATTAGTTCAGATTCTGTAAAATCCGTTTTTAACATGTGGTTCCTAAGTTTTCTTTGATTTACACTCATACCACGGAAGTGTTTATTTATTAATCGAGCCAAATATAGCTTAGTTGCAAAGTTTGGCGATCTCAATTCGTTACTCAAAGCCTGTGGGGTGTTGTAACATTTATACAACATCGAAATTCCCTCTATTATTACTCTAACTATGATTATAATAGTCATTGGGTCCATTGTGGGCTCGTCACCCGCATATCTGGAGGCAATTTCTTCGGCTTTAAGTTTTGATATCATATTTATCTCTTAAGTTTGGAGACTATTGAATTAACCGTATTAATAAAAGAATCCTTACCAGAATATCCTGTAAACAATTCATTTTGCCCATTTACCCAAACTTTAAAAGTAGGGGTTGGATATCCCATCGGGGTTTCATATACTTCTACAGTCCAGCCATTATCACGAAGCGACTGAAGCATTTGGCGTTTGAATAATGCACAAGGAGGGCATTTTTCTATTCCATTCCTGACTTCTCCGGAATAAACTTCGATAACAGCATTTTTTACAACGGGTTTAACGACAGGCTTAACCTCGGCTGGTTTCTTCTCTGTAGCACCCTTTGTGCAGCCCGGATAGTTTGGGCAAGGGGTTTTATGGCCATCTCCGTGGGTAATGTATCCGGTGCCGTTACAGGCACATTTAACTGGCACTACGGGCTTGTCGGGCTTGTCTGGTTTAGGGAACACCTTGGCTTCGACCGTCACAAACGCCTTTTTAATTGTATCCCGCAAATCCTTAACGAACTGGGATTCGTCTGCAAATGCCGAAGGGATCAGCAAAAGAAAAATAAGGGTCGTTTGTATAATTTTGTTCTTAAAGAAATGCATCTAATATGCTCCAATCTATATCTCGTGTGGGAAATCCATTTACGTTACTAATTGCATAAGTTTGTTTTTGATTAAGAATTGCTTGAGCATCTTCTTCAACAATCCAGAAACTTCCACCGGGTTGACCAAACCATAGTGGGCCACCAATGTAATCGGGCCCCCATGAATTGATGTATAAAAATAGGCATTGATCTGATCTTTGTTTGGTGTCGTCCATCGCCCCGAAACAGGTAGCGTGACTCCATGAACCATTTCTACGAACTATACCATTCTTATCACGGACTTTTCTAGAAAATCCAATATTACTTCCATTTTCGACCCCGTATCCATTATAAATAGCATCTCTAAGTTCGGAGGTTTTATTGATAAGGGCGAAACTCTGAATCGTATTAGATTTGGTTTCGTCTGTTACTATCTTAGGGGTTCCAGTGCGGCCCCAATTAATACCTACGTTTGGATTGTATTTAGTTAGGTCATACGGGCCATATTTCTTTCTTAGGGCAATACCGTTTTTCTGTAGATATTGCATGGCGAATATGACTGCCATACCTTCGGAAAGGTGGCCCCGAGCCCCATAAATAGCCTCTGTAGCTAATCGGCCCGGATACTTTTCTGCTTCAAAGCGGGACTTAATATCGCCCACTAAAGATATGGTTACTGCATTACGAGCACCGTGGGAACAACAATCGCCCGTCAACTGATTTTCATCCGCCCCGAAAGTTGGGTCAAACTCTTGGACTAATTTATAAGGTAGGGCCATTTTTCCTTTGCCCGACTCTTCTATATCACCGTCAGCCGCTTGAGAAAATAACGGCTTTTCCATACTGGCAAGTATTTCATCCGTTTTTCTTTCGTCGTATTGCGTACCGTCTAATCCGTTATTATATGCATCAATCAGTGCTTTTGTGGATGAAAATGCTGCCATCTATTACTCCAGTGCCTTCATTAAAGAGTGGGCCGAGTTAACCCATGTAAATTTCTGGCCCGTTTCTATACCGGCCCGATTAACATGTAGTTTTTTCTCTTGCTTGTCTTTATGAACTGCTCTTAAATGATTTATGAATTGTTCAGTTTGGGCGGACCCTAAAGAGGCCCAGTTACCGTTATTATGAAACCAGATACCATCAAAAGCTGATTCGGTTTCGTTGATATCTACCAATAATGCATTGCTTGATGTACAGAATTCTGTGTGGGCCGAATAATTTGTGGTAATCACAGGCTTTCCAATTGCCATCATCTCAAGTAGTTCGAGATTCCACCCCTCCGCTCTAGCGGGAAATAATCCTACATCGGCCTTGCTCATTATATAATACACATTCTGGTGTGTAGCCTGTCTGGGGATAAGCTTGATTTTAGACGCAAGTTTAGAAGTTTTACATTTCTTTATCCATTCGGCCCCTCCATCTTGAAGGAATGGGTTATCACACATCATCCATAATTCTACGTTATCGGAAGAATTAAACGCCTTATTGAAACATTCTATTGTAAAATCGTGACCTTTACGGATTTCCCATTTTCCTACGGATAGAAATATAGTATTTGTAGTGGCGGGGGTGGGACAAGGAAAAAATATACCTGTATCAACCCCGAGAGGAACAACGCTTACGGGAATATCTAGGTGCTTTTTAACAATCTGGCGGGCCCATTCGGAACATACTAGGATTTCGTCACATAGGGCCATGCTATTGACCTCTACCTTTGAGAAACGATCTAGTTCGAATATGGGGAAGCCATAATGTTTTCCGGGCCCTACGCGGGGGTTACATCGTTTTGGTGCCATATGCGGACGGACGCATCAGCCGACCTACTAGGGCTTGACGATCCATACCAGTAAGGATATACTTCATCGGCGAATTGAGGGTCAGGGTTCCCAATAGGAAAGAGGGTTACATCGGCCCCTAGCTTTATTAGGTTTTTGAATATATTATATCCTGAATAACCATAACCAAGACTGTTCAGAGGGGCCGAATAGTTAATTTTCATATTTTTGGAATGCTTTCTACTCTCGAACTTCTTAAAACGTGATGCGGAAACTTAAATGTTTCGGGCGGGCAGTCCCCGTCTTGATAATATCCGGTTTCATCTGGTATTTCATGTATATTATAGGAAATTCCGCCGGAAGTGTATGCATCGTTAAATCCGGCTACATAGTAATAAATCGCTACAGAGATCTTATTATGATATTCGTCGCCCCACATAATCAATTTTTTATCTTGATATAAGGCCTCTACGGTATCTCCAGCATCCCCATCAGGATTGAATGTAACCCAATCAAATCGCATATTTTTCCCTTAATTTATTGTAGTTTGGTAAAAGACTGTATATCTCGGGCCCGTTCATTTTATGATTGCTTAGCTCAAGCATGAACTTTTCCCTATCTATCGGGCCTGTAAATAGTTCTATCTTTCTGTAAGTCCAGTCCGAGATATCGCCCACAAATAAATCCTCGTAATATATGAAAGGATTCAATAGGTCTGAGTGATTAAAAATGTGCATCAAGAATCGGCTATTTAATTCAGAAATTTTATCAAATTCATGCTTGAACTGACCATCACCTATATTTAATGAACGAATTTTATCTTCATAATCTAAACATTGATTTTTTTCTTGTATATTCCATATCTTTAACATGTACGCTATGATCATAGATAATGTACAGTGAAACGGATCATTTCTATATAAATACAGCGTTGGGAGTTCGCTAGAGCAGCAATTCACCAAAAATGACGAGTCAGCCGGTGTGTATCCGTCATAATATGAAACTGTTTTAAAATAATCATAATCACAGTTAAATACGGGGTCGAATTTTTCCATTAGGGTCTGGCCCTCATAGAACATATTAGACCATTTATAGGCATCTTTATTAAAGGGTTCTACTAAATATTTAAGCCCGGAAGCACACTTTATAGCCTCGGCCAATGCAGTACTTCCAGATCGAGGATTGGCAATTATTCCAAAACGCATTTCAATTCCTTTACTAATAACCCAGATATTTCTTCATGCATCTGTGGAGAGGGATAGTAGTTATTTATTGACGCATCGACCTGATTACCTAGTTTTTCGTGATAGTCATCAAGCGGTCGTTGGGGTAATGGGTGAGGAAGCCCCTTACGATCAAAATATTTTACAAGTGGAAGACTGTATTTCTCAGATATATTTGTAATCAAAGACTCAGTAAGAAGATGCGGAAAATTACCCAAGATATCTTTATATGGAAGATTTTCACAATCTTTTTTATAATTGTTTGGCGGCCCGTCAGAGATATATAATAAAATAACATTAGTATAAAGATATAATGGATGTATTAAATTATCGTATCTATTTTTATAGTTTTTTCTTGTATTAAATACTGTTGATACGTAGTCATCTCCGGACTCTATTAACTTCTTCCAGAATCCTTCACCGTTAATATATCCAAACTTACTACTCCATCCTTCTTGACCCTCATGTATTTTGAATTGCCAGTTAGAGACGCTACGGCCTGACATAATCTGAATAACCACAGCCTTACATTTAGCCACGTCATCTAACACAT
This sequence comes from Odonthalia washingtoniensis, assembly GCA_032358235.1. Taxonomy (NCBI): domain Eukaryota; phylum Rhodophyta; class Florideophyceae; order Ceramiales; family Rhodomelaceae; genus Odonthalia; species Odonthalia washingtoniensis. The sequence goes on from JAULBU010098089.1 coordinate 36,877, forward strand.
CCGGATCGTGAAATAATGGGTCTTCCGGGCCCGCCCCGGCCTTACCTAGATTCAAGCACTCCATGTCTAGTTTATCGCAAACCAGATTTGGGAATGGGTTATGAACAAATCGCCCGTAAGTCTGAGCCGCCCCAATAAAAGCTATAGAATTGGAGAAATCCTTAGGAATCGGCCCCCGTATAGTATGGCTGTGATATTTTTCTTCCTTGTAGTTCATCCAAGGGTCCGAGTCTTGATATGTCATTCCTCTGGTAGCTCCAAATCTTCTTTTCTAAAACTTAGCATATACGAATCCCGACCACCCTCAGAAAAAGTCTTGATATACTTAAATCCTAAGGCCCGAAAAAATAACTGTGCTTCTAGATTGTATTCGTCAATAGTAGCCGATACATATTTAAACTTCATGTATTGTAGTTTATTCTTAATATTAAACATTATAGACTCACCCACACCCTGACGCCTGTAGTCTGGATGAACTGCAAATCTGATAATATCCATCTTAGTTTTTACGGCCCGATAGATATAATATCCAATGACTTTTTCTTGATATTCGCAGGTTATTCCTATAACGTCTTTGTCCTTAAGGGTCGATGCTAATTCAGCCGATCCCCAAGGCTCATCAAACGATTCAGCCTCAATCTCTAAAATTTCTTCGTAATCCCGTTTGATCATATATCTACATGGAAACTGTGACACCGCAAGACTCCGCATATTCGAGGAAAGCAAATTTAGCCGACTTTGGTTGAAGGCATTTAATACGAAAATCCTTAATCCCGTGTTTTAAATGATTATTTTCAACATTATATAAATCTTTATCGAAAAATTTTACTATATCGTGGCATTTATCAAAATCTATTCCGAATTGCTTACCAATTGCAGATTCTAATTTATGCTCAATCTTTTTATATCTTTTCCCTAAATAGGCCTTGAATGGGGTAGTTACGTCAGAACAAAAAGCCTCTGCCGCATCGTGCATGAGGGCCGCACGCACGACCTCCTCCGGATGACCCATAGCCTTTACAGACTCGGCCACATTGATGCAGTGTTCAGCCACGCTATAGAATGACTCAACATGCCCATTGAATCTGCACAGATTGGATAAACTAAGGGCTATATCATAAAGCTTAATCAACCTATAGTCGGGATTGATAATGTCAAATCTGACACCGCCCGATATAGTGATAATTGCAGTCTGTTTAGGAAATAGGTTATACCAACTCATAATGATTCTAAAGCCTTTTTAATATCTAACATAAAATTCTCACCCTTAAGCCACTCTTTATTCATATTCTTTAAATATTTATGTGCAGCCATTATTTGTTCCGGGCCCGGCAAGGGGTCTCCCACGCTATAATACATTGGATAGTCCTCCCCTAAATATTCTACAACCGCAGGGTGTCGATTGACCATAACAGGGGTGGCCCGAGAAATACACTCGATGATAGCATTGTTAGCCGAAGCGTCTAATAAATCTAAGAAAACAACGGAGCAAGATAAAAAATCATCATATTTTTCGTTAGGAAGGAAATCTAGAATCTCTATCCCGGCCCATAACTCGGCCTGTTCGAGCCAATCAATGCCGTGGGCCTGATAATAGTGGGCCTTAAGGATTTGGGCATACTGAGGATTGGAAGGCATCCAGAATCGTTTGTGGGGGCCTCTAAGGGCCGTTATGGAGTGTATGTTACGTAACCAATACCCCAACTGTATAATATTTTTTTCTTTGCTCTTTAGATATGCTTCCGGGCTCCAAGAGCGGGCGGGCTCAGTCGGGTGTTTAAACGAAAACACAGGAACATTAACCTGTTTCTCAAGCCATATTTTCAAATAGTCGGATAATACGAATAAACCCCGACACATTCTGAGCGATTCCTGAAATACTTCACGGCCCAAGATAGATTGCGGGGAATGAAAGTAATCGAACCAGTGGGGCATATTGTGGGGATTATGAATAAATCCAACCCACGGAAATCTGTAGGGGAGTTTGTGGGCGTTTCGCTCTTGGGTGTATGAATTAAGTTGCCAAGAGAAAGATTTTTCGATGAATCCATCAAGATACAGGCCCGCCCCCGAATGAAGCGGCTTAAGTGAAGAAATTGCATAATTCCACCCAGATCGGTGGTTTACGAATCCCTCACATCTTGAAATATTAAGTAACATCGAATATTTTTGTTTTTGTAACCGATTCGCATTCGCCCAACTGATAGGCCGCAAGAAATTCTACGTATTTAGGTGTAGTTAAAAGCGTCTTTAGATATGTGGTAAGCCCCATAGACTTATTAGTATATCCTTTAAGATAACACCATTTAGCTATAGAATTAATCTGCATTTCATCGTGCGTTAAGAACTTGTATGTCTTGAGACGTTCAGTATACACGGCGGGCCCTGTCTTGTCAATCCTACTTAGGAATGAATAATTCTCGGTCGGGCCTCTCGGGGTCATTAATTCCTGATAGCCGCCCACCGAATTATAATGTCGGCCAGAGAAAACACACCCAGATATTGGAGGATAACTCCAAGGTTCATTATTTATAAGACAGGATATAAATGTAGAGAATGAATCAAGGCTGTATGTGTGATACAGAGGCTCAAGGCTATCGTAGTCCAGATTGTTCCGACTGGATCGGGTTGGTCGGGGCCCACAACAGAATGACATATCCCTATGTAAGTTATTCATAGATAAAATTCTAGATAAATAATCGTTAGGAATTAATGTATTTTCATCCAGAATCACAAAAAGAAATGCGTCTGTCTTACGGGGAATCTCAGAGGCGGGCCCGACATTTAGAATGTAATCTACAGATAGATTTTTTCCTTGCTTGTGGATATCCTCATATAGATAGTAGTCCTCATACGAGTAATTCCTATCTACAATCTTATTACAAGTTTGGACGTAGAATTCAATGTTTTTCATCGCTCAATAATAATCTGGTTAGTCTCGCTATCAATAGCTACCACATTGATGCTGCGGTCGGCCCGAACAAATGTCTCGGTGAGCAGATCAAGCATCGTATGCGGGTCATAGGCACCCTCAAACGAGATTACAGCATGATCGTATGATGCTTCATCAAGACTAAACAAAGAGAAAAAATAACCACCAACACCTTCGCGGTTAACCTTGTCGATCATATATGATGCGGCTAGGCCAATATCTATTACGGCGGGCTCTTTGAAGTCAAAAAAACCTACTTCTTCATTGCGTCCAGAATTATTTGCTGACATGTTTTATAGTCCTTTTTGGATACGAGGTCGTTTACTATTTTGCGGGCGTCTAGCTTTCGGTGCCCAAATTTAACAAGGGAGTCTACGGCATCTTGGATAGCGGAGGGGGGAGTATTCAGTGGGGCCTGCGGGTTTCCGCATTCACCAATGACGTGCTTCTCCACCCATTCGCGGGCCGACTTGTTGCCCTCAAGGGCCCGTATAAATGTTTCTCTTTGTAGAAGTTCATACGGGGTTAATTCCTGCACATGAACTACTGCTTTGGGCCTCGGAATGCATGCTAAAACGCATAACATAATCAGGGCGATAACTACTGCCAGAAGGAAAGTTTCCATAATATAACCGGTAAAGGTAAAGAGTTTCTCAATTTTACGGCATCGGCCCGAACATTAATATTATAGTCTGACCAATCCTTTTTATGCCCAATCTCAAAATGATGTTTGCGACAGAGCGTAATAAGATTAGACTGATCTAACTCAAGTTCCGGGAACAGGTGAAAAGGTTTAATATGGTGAACATTAAGGCCCACACGAGTCCCACAAGCTTCACATTCGCCGTGGGACTTTATATAGTGCCTTCTCACAGTTTCCCATTTGGGGGACCGGGCGGCCCCAACTTCGGTTGTAACGGGTTTTTGTATGGAAGAATAATTTATCAACGATGTAATTAATACATAGCCGATAATAAGTCCCGCCAAAAGACGTAGGACTCTGTTAGTTAATCCTTTTTCCAATTTATCCCCACTACATCTGAGACACATACTGTAAAATCCTTAATGTCGATATCGTGACCGTAATCAGAACCCCAATCGCAGGATTCACACCCGACAAATGAATAATCATCAACATTAATATCTGTAGTCCCGAATAATTTAGAAAGTTCTAAAAGGGTTTTAACGTTTAGCGTTGGGGATTCATACATTTGTCCGTAGGTAATCCGTAGAACGTTTTCTGACAACATATATACCTTTAGGTGGGGATCTGAACGATACCCATCACTAAAAAGTAATTTAATCAGATTGTTTTGATTCAATTCGTTCATTAGGATTGTCTTCACTCATTAAAGGACGGCCAAAGTGTGCCAAAATTCGCTGCTGATGCAAAGTGAGCGACTTACTAAGTCTCACCACTGGATTAGACATTTTAAACGATTGTTCTTCCAGTGTCAATAGCTCTTGTCGAGTTTTATTGTAGGCATGCTGCCGGGCTCGTCGCTCAACCAATTTCTTGGCAACGGCCTTTTTGCGAGCCTGAATCTTTTCTTGTTTCGCCTTGGTTACACTACGCATGATCGTGCCTTCTTTCGTCGATTGAGGGCCCTCTTAGCAAGTTGCCGGGCCTTGTCTACACCATTACCCCAAAGTAGCTTACGGACCTCGTTGTTTCGATACAGAGCGTAAAACTGACGCCCCGAAAGAAGCCCGTTAGCAAATCCAACCAAATGCAAATCATTAATCATTGACCAATTTTTCATTCTCTATTCCTCTCAAAAACTGAAACTTAACTGAACCATCATTACTATTAACCCACTTTGCAGCCCCGCTTTTAACAGCGTCTTTGCGAATTTCGTCGATTGCAGAAGTTCGACCAATCAAAATACCTATAATCATACATGCAGTACCGATTACTGCGGCGAGTTTAGACCAAAATTCTGTTTCTTCACTCATTTTTTATTCCATTCGAATGTAGATATTCCGCTTTCACTCGTTACCCAATGGGCCGCCCCATGCTTTACGGACAATGTTTGCATATACCATCGATCAAGCATTAAACCACCCATAAAAGACAAAAGAGATAGAATAAAAATAATAAACAAAAATTCGCCAGTCTTATCGTAGTTATTTTCCACAGGGAATATTCCTATTTAAGTTACGGGGTTTCATCTCCCAATCATATACAAACATATAATTGTGTGAATTTCCCTCTAGATTAAATTTTTCCTTTGAGAATGTTAGTTTAAAAAACGTTCTGACACCCTCAATATAGGGCCCGACCTTATGAATCACATATGGGTCCAATTGAGCCAAAGTACCGTCCGGATAGGTTAGATCATTTGTAGATAAAGCTTGTTCATTCATCTGTTGCATAGATAAAGAGTCATTATCTGAAAGATCAAATTTCGATGTATTATATACTGTAGGCTGTACATCGCTCCAAATTGTATTAATTTCCTCGGGACTGCCGAACCCATCTGCATGCCATCCGGCCCGATTGAACCCACACCCGGATTTTTGATACATTCGTTTGGCGGTCAAATAAACATATGAATTGTTTAATTCTTCAACGCCCCGCTCTTGAACATACGAATCGGTGGCCGCCTGAATAAGTTCAGAAAAAATCTCCAATCTCATTTCAAAGCGGAATTCCGTATGCTTCATTTTGATGGGCAGATATTGATATGAAAAAAACTCATGCCCGCCCACCTTGAACTCACCAAGAATTTTAGGAAGTTTACCGTACATGACTGCCCTCAAAGAAATAAATTGCGATTTCGTTTTTAATAAACAGGGGTGCTACGCCAATATAAGCTAGGCCGTTTGGATGGTATGGAATTTCCTGACCTGTTTTATATCCCACAATAAAAGGTTTGTATGTGCCATGTTGTTGCTCGCAACCCTTTAGGTAATGGAGGTATATCTTCCCTTCTCGTACCTCAATGCCCGAATAATCTATAAAGCCCGGCATAGCTACGTCTTGTTCCTCTAAGACTCCTAGCTGAATGCAAGCACCTTCAATGTCGGGTTCATCGATCCAATCGAAAGTTCGTTTGGTTAGAACATCATTAGTAGCTGTAATCCAAACCCAATAACCTTTATAGGTTCCATCATCAACATGGGCCGTTCGGATAATATTTCCGCTTGGGGCATAGGTGTACCACTTACCGATGTTATTATCGTAGCCGCAGGGATATTTGAGGATTCTATACATTGTTTTTCCTTCGTAAAAACCACATACTCTCGGGCCATCCGGCCCCTTCGCCCCAACGGGCTCAGCTAGTCCACGTATTGTAACTCACGAATATTTCCGCGTCAAGCCCGATAGAATATTTTTTATCTTGTCACCGTCTTCCTTTGTAAGCCCGGTTTCCCCATTGGTTCGGTAAAAGTTGGTATCTGGCAGGTCTAAAGGTAGATCATCTATAGCTAGCCATGAGTCCCCTACATAATTTAATATTTGATTTTCTCTGGTTGGTAAAGCCTCATCAGAAACTGTAACTCCTATAAATTTATTACGGCATTTGAGTCCGTGGGTGAGCATCATATTCTCGAATCCCTTAATAGTCATGCATTCATTTAATACTAGATATCTCCAAGCGGAACTTACGATAATAGAAATTTCTGGAAAATGTTCTAGAATATCATTAAATACTGCCACGCACTCTGGGTAGGTTCCGCAGTATCCATTCTCGTGAGCCCGGTGTCCGTTAAGAACCCCATCGATATCAAGAAACAAAATCATTTTGTAGGTTCTTCCCATACAAATGTAGTATGCCCTTTGTTGTCGGCCACATATTTAGCAAAGCCACGATCAACAGCCTCGGCCTTAACAGCCTGCAAATTGATATACATAAAACCCGATCCAATCATAATTCCTATACCAGTAAACAGACAAACCACAAAAATATAAAATCCGCATCCGCCATCGTCGCCCATTATTTACTCGCCCTTACTTCATAAATCTTCTTACAAATTTCTCTATATTCATCTTCGACCAACTTAGAGAACGCCTCAATCTCAATCTCCCACTCTTTATCAGTGCCCGTAAAACTATCGGGCTTAACCTCGAATGGATTATAATCTGGCAAGTCCTGAACGATCTCACACCAGTCGTCATCGTAGTTGTGGTCCTCACAAAAAACCATGAGTTGGAACAGAGACATTTTATCAAAGTTAGGTGGTTTAGGCATTGAAGCGAGCACCTAATTCTGGACTAATTTTTTCGAATAAGACAGAAAATAGAGTTCGGATTTCTCTACCATCGTACTTACCTTTACTATATTCATCCGTAATAAATTCATTGGCCCAAGATATAAGTCTGTCATGCTCCCTATCTTCATCTGATTGACTAGATTTATAAAGATCAAGCAACTCGAACCGAATTTCGTTTTCGGTAATATTTAATCTTTTCATAGCATCAAGACAATAATCTCTTTCACTCTCTAATTCGTGTAGATTTTCTATAGCTTTTCGATGATTGTCTATATAATTACGGGCGATTTTATTTATATTATAAATAAGCTCGTCTCTAATTTCTTTATCTGACATTATTTATACTTTCTTTTTGCATCGTATTGATAAGCTAATTCTCGGGCGGTGCTGTTTTGATAAACATCAATCTTAATATCGTTCTGAAAAAAGTATCCCCAATGTTCGCCCATTTGTTTGAGCAGGGATATAGCTTCTTCTCCGCGACTAACCACAGTTCCGGCAAAGCAAATTCTATCTTCCAAATTAATCATTAGTTAATTCCTTGATATCGACTTTCTCAGAATAATATCCGTTTGATTCACCGATCCACCGACTAATCACAGTATCTCCATCAACCTTAAAAGTAAAAGTTGTTTTTGTTCCGGAGCCCCAATCTAATTCAACATCATCGATATCTTCACCAACATAAAGAAGAACTCTACCGATCAAATCTTTCCAATTTCCTTCGGTATCCTCAATTCTAACACTTTCGCAACAATCCTGCTCGTGATAAATCATAATTTTACGGCCCGATTTAGTGGTTAGCAAAATTTGATCATCCGATTGATCGACGTAGCTAAGGGTCTCGCCTTGAAGTGAAGAAATGTCAATGCTTCCGTATCTCATAATTTTTTCCTTGTTAATAAAGTTTGTAAGGTGTGAAAGATAGGGCTCGAACCTACATATCCCGAAGGAGCCAGATTTACAGTCTAGGGAGCTACCAATTGCTCAACTCTCACATATGCCCTATGTCTTCCCACTGGGCAGTATTTCAAATCTTGAAAGTGCTTTCGCTTATGGGTTTCACCCCCCATCCATCACTCTATTCGTCCGCTTTCATTCGCCCCCACTGACGCGGAAGCATGGTTGTTAAGCCAAACTGGACCCAATGGTTCCATCGGGATTCGAACCCGAGTTCCCCGGTAGAAAGCCGGGTGTCATAGGCCACTAGACTATGGAACCGTAATTAACAGTAAGTTATTCGTTGTTAACAAGAGTAATTATACTTCGGAGTAGATGACTAGTCAACCCCTGATACAATTTTTATTCTCGCTCATTAGTGTAATCCCACTTTAGTCGAGTGGGACGACACACAGATTCACAACATTATTACCTATTTCCCGCCTCCGCGTCGGGCCCGGTTTACCCGGACTGTTAAATTATTCATTATCCGAATTCATTTGCCTATTTTCCATAAATAGGAATTGTGAATGATGAGATACGATATAATCGTTATTCATTTTACTTATTTGAGACAGCACATTTACCGCTACTACAGAATAAATATGATCTTGTCGATCAAACATTCTATCGCAAACTTCTTTGGCGTCTTTAACATCGTCTAATTGGCAGCAACAAACTTGCTTGTTTCCGCCATCTAATCCATAAACATAAACCATATATTATCCTATATAAATTATTGGACAGGGTGGGCTCGAACCACCAACCTAGAAATTAAAAGTTTCTTGCTCTGCCTATTAAGCTACTATCCAGCATTCGGGCAGGAAGCCCGATCATATCAATAACACGATGTTATTAGAAGGGCATCGACTCGTCTTCTTCGTCGTCCCAATCATCTTCATCGTAATCCTCGTCTTCGTCACAGTCGCAGTCTAGACATTCGCCATCTTCCAGTTCTTCGCCACACCAGAAGCATTCTTCGCAATCATCATCTTCATCATCATCATCTTCGTCAAAACATGGTTGCGAAGGTGCGTTAAGCTTATTGTATTTAGCTTCAACCGACTTTGTGAACTCTCCATCGAATAGTCCGATTACCTCGTATTCGCAGCAACGTAGCTTTTGTTGGTCACAATCCTTAGGGATCGATACAACATCCGCAGGGTTAATTTTACAGATAACAATAACATCGTTACCTTTTTGGAAATCCTTTACATACTCAATCGAGCCCGCGTGATATCCATCCGAACAACCGACCTCGCAATCGTCATTAACAAGCCCACGAGGCATCTTTGGCTTTTGCCCCACAGAGTTATCAACCGTCTGTGTATGTTTATCCTTGAAGTCCGCCGTGACAGCCTTATAGGCTAGGAAGTACCCATCTGGAGTAATCGGTAGATATTTGTGCTCCAAGAAATTATACAATTCATTGATAGCCCGATAGCTAGGATTCTTGTACAAATTCTCGATGAAGTTAAGCATCGGCTGAAAATTAAACTTTTCCTCGATCATTTGCATGATGCGGTCGCCGATAACCTTGTGTACCTCAATACCGTCATAGGTAAGAATCCCATCCTTAACCAGAAACTTGCCCTGACCCCAAGTATTAACAACGGTCTTAACATCGACCAGTTGAACAAACTTGTCACAGTCGCCGGTTCTGACGCATTCAACCAGTTCACCGTACTTTGGGTGCGTATCGTCAAACTGATGACACTTGCCTCCCACAACTACAGTATAGAATCCATTACCGTCTTTAATGTATGATAACATAACTTCTCCAAAAAATAAACCAATAAACTATATCACTATTTAAACTACGTACTTTGCAATGATCTCGCATTCACGTTCCATCTTATTATACCCGAACTTGTCTACGTTGACAACCCCTAGCATTGGATATTTCGCAAGAATCTCGGCCTCAAGCTTATCTAGCGATGCATCTGTCGAGGTCGCATCACAAAACCCTAGATCAATAAGAATCGAATCATGTTTTTGTTTCTTGTATTTATCATACATTTCTACGAACTCATAAATTTTATGGGTCTTTGGCACGTATTTTGACAAGCGACGAAATACATCATTATATTCACCATCATAAGTCATCACCTTAATCTTTTTGATCTTGGCTGCCTCACGCTGTAGATACTCAGGCAGGGAAATCCAGTTACCCTCTCTGAACTTCTTAGTTTTTGTATATGCAGTCTTAACCGTATATAACTGAGGAACTGTAACACATTTTTCGATTGCAGGAATTACTTTATCGATAACATTATACATGCTATGTAAAGGCATATTGTATACAGGTTCGTTCCGACATACTTCAACATACACCTTTTCTTCATCGGGAACCACAGTTACCATTCTAGTCCCGCCAGTTTTGGATAGCTCATAAATCTCATTAGGAGAGACCTTGTTAGGCACCCTAGTAGGCTTAGGAAGGGTGTCAGGATTCTTGATGAACTCAGCATCGATAGATAACTCTTTTACCTGTTCATCCGTGACCCCGACGATATCTGAGCCGTATTCTCTCACGTAGGCTTTAATGCGGGCCGTGTAGCCCGGACGAAGCAGGTAATATTCAGCCCGCATAGGTAGGTTACTATACGTATCGACTGAGCAAGTACCCTTGCGACCCCGACGAAACCGTGTGACTGACTCGGTAGGTTTAGGCAAACGATAAGAAACAAACTCTTTGTGATATGATGATCGCTGAATAATATCAGATAAATGACCTTGATACAAAGATTCTTGCATAATAGCTTTTTTAAACACAGTTGGCTCAGCCCGAATCTTATCAATAGCTAGCTTAGCGATGCTATCAGAAACCTCAGTAATACGCTTGATAACAATAGCCTTTGTCTTATCATCCAGTGAAAGCTTTTCGCGGCCCGGATCAAAGTTTAAATCTCCGATATTAAATCGAATATAGCCATCGAGCGAACGAGGATTAAGTGAGCTATCGATCTCATAACAGACGTTGCCCATGACAGCATATAGCTTGCCATATCCGGTAGCCACAGCAAAACCGTCGCCAGCAACCGAATATCTCTTCAAATCAGATTCAATCTCTTGTTTAATGGTAGATACATTAATATTTGGAATAACATCAAAGAATCTATAGACATAGCGGGCCTCACGATAAAATTCTGAAACACGGTGGGCCTGTGAAGAAACCTTAACGAGCAAACCGTTTGGTTCAGTTGTAGGATTCTGCGACAGTCTAACCCGTTGAGGGGTATTATCTGGACCCTTAAAAATTGAATAGATGGATTCAACGCCATCAACATATGATGTTACGGTAAAAGAATCCACCAAACTAAGCGGGCTTTTGCTCCCTAAACCAAGCCCTCCGATTAGTTCATTAGAATTAGTCTTATCACTCCAGAAATAGGTAGTGTAAACCTTACCAATTAAGCTATCGGGAATGCCGGGACCGTAATCACGAACCGAAAACCAAGGCTCGTAAGTAGTAGGAAGGTGAACATCGAAAGGGGCCGGATTATTAACCATCTTGTGTGCATCATAGGCATTGCAAGAGATTTCACGAATAACGGCCCGAACTTTATGCGTATAAATATTCGAAGAAAGAATCTCGAAAGCTTTGGGGGAAGCATTGATTGTAAACGCCTCCATTTGAAAATTCCCATTAACAACAACATCATTAACAACTTGTTCAGCAATCATTTGTAGGTCCTTGGTGAGTGAGTAACTAACTGATGCGATAAGTATATCACAAGTGATAAAGGAAGTCAATAGACAAAGGAAAAATTATGGGGCGGGTGGGCCGACCTACTCGGACTCGCCGATAGCCCTATGAATCTCTCTTCTAATTGGCCCATGCAATAT
>JAULBU010098090.1:0-26782 GCA_032358235.1 Odonthalia washingtoniensis
GTTGGGATTTCCCCCTTGTTGAGAAGTCAACATGAAACCCGGGTGCACCGAACTGGTTTTCTATTTCAGCGAGGAGTTAATTACAAGCCCGTAACAACTCCACGTGCTGTGCCCGAAATTTTTCGCCGTTCTTCCGTTTATCCATGCATTTCATGGTTAAGAATGGACTTGACATAAATTCCATATGAAACATGTTTTGATTGCTTTAAAACTACCGAGATGAATGTTATGCAATGGTTCATAAGCAAACATTGAGAACACACCTGGAAGAAGTAGGTGCGGATGTATCTTCTCCATCTTCTCCAGAAATGGAACCCATGGTGCGACAGAAATTTTCTGCAGAATTTTTTATGCTTTCCGTCGTAAAACATTCTCCTCTGCCGTTGACAAAGATTTACTTGCTGATTTAATCAAAACGGTAACGGCATCTCTTCTGGTTCGTACATAGTAAACAGTTCTGGGAGGCGATAATGCAGGTATTGGACCTGTCTTGAAATCGGTTGAAGATCCCAACCACCTCACTCATGGACGTGTGGTGGTGAAGTTATATAGAACTCCAGACATGTCTTTGCTTTCTGGTATATCACAGCAGTATGAAACTATTACAGGGAAGAAATTACATTTCATCTTGTTGTTTGTACATACCGTAAAACCTCCCATGGAATTTTCAATCAACGTCGCAAGAACTGTTGTCCTTGCGTCATGCAACGAAACAATTTTATCATTTCAGCCCCGCACTGATTGTTTCAGTGGGACGTGATCGTCAATCGCAATAATGTTATCACTGGCAGTATCAGTATTGGGGTAGTAGTCCTCTAGGACTTTCTCTGACTGTGATCCTTGTAAGAAAACAGGAAGAGAATCAACTAAAGTATAACCATGGTCGATCAGAAAACGTCTGAATTGTACGTACATATTCAAAGATATGACATGTATGGGATAACCAACTAAAGATTGCAACTTCAAAGTTGTTGCTGTTTTATCGGTATCTATCTTTAAAATTCCAACGAAGGACTTCGGCGACGTTTCTATACTTTGATTCCACTCAATTGAGGACTATTAATTTGTCATTACATAGTTTCTTATCGACATGTCCAACTCTCCAAAGAATTCGGAGTGCAGAGGACTTGAGATGTAATCACGGTCAACCTCGTTGAAACATGGTCTAAATTTCACATCTATGGCACTACCAACATTCATTTGTGTTCGTAACACATCAATAACCTCCTTTTTGTATAGGAAAGCTTTTCTATTGTCGTCTGACGCAGTGTGGTACGATACCTCCAATTTTTGAAATCCGTCATCGATTAAACCGCGATACACTATTCAGTCCACAATTGAAATGCATTTATTCCAATCGTTTATGTGGGTACGAAAAACATCTACACTAAAAGTATCTGATCGATGCATCCGGATTACCTTGATTATAGTGACAATTCCAATTTCTTCTGATAAAGTTACCAAATGATTCGCTGTAACTTTTACGGTGGGGACCAGTTCCGAAGATGCGAAGGGACGTTGATCATCAGGAAGCGCACAGTCCGGCTCATCGCTGTACAATCTTTTCACGTCAGGCCCTTCGTAATGGGCATCGGATCTTTCCTTGTGTTGCTGAGAACAGTTTCCATTTTTTGCTTGTCTCATAGTGTGCAATCTCTTCTTCTTATTGTATTTTCATGACGTGGTATGTCGTTTGTAATCAGGCGAAACGTCTGTCGCGTATGTGCAATTCATTTTATTGTAGACGAGTCGTTTCGTTACTATTATAGTGAAATGTCTGATCCAGAGGAATAGCGGTCGATGTCACATTCTTTGATTAATCAGAATTTTGGTAGAATAATTTGTTAATAGGGGCCAACGTATTCACCGATATTTCTTACATTTTACTGCCAGTACCAGTAGTCGATTGTACCACTGTAAGTAGTCAAAAGAAATATAATCATGTTCCAATTTAAAACATGTTAAAGTTTTCCTCCATATGGAGCCAGAAAATTTGCAGAAAATTGAATAATTGATTTTTTGTTGCAAAAAATTATATATTTAATTTTCTGCAAAAAAATTCCTCCATATGGGGACCGAAAATTTGCAGAAAATTGAATAATTGATTTTTTGTTGTAAAAAATCAATTATTGAATTTTCTGCAAAATTTTGCCCTCCATATGAAGGAAAACGTTTTACATATTTGTTGTTATATCCAATGTTGTGTAAGTAAGATGACAGCCTGTATTAGGTAATTACTGTACATTGCAAAAATGACAGGAACATATACAAATTTAACTAGAACCGTTTCTGGGAACAACAGAACAATTTACTTTAGCATATATGTAGAAATAAAGTTAGACATGCAATGTGAAAAAGATAAATTCGACCCAAGAGCAATTGTCAACCCAACGGTGGCATTTCAACATCTGACATTCCCCAATCATCCATATTTTGTGGTTCAGCGACTCCACCGTCATCACTTTCGTCGGGTTCTCCGTCGCTATGACCACAATTCAAAAGACTGCTTGAACCTTGCGATATTTGAACTGATAGACGTTGACCTTTCCTGCGAAAACTACATCCATATGCGTTGAAATAACATATTTCAAATTGCTACCGTACGGATTAATATATATATATATATATGATACCTCAGTGCTCATGTTTCATTCCATCCTACCCCTGCACGCTGAACGTAACCATCACCAATGAAAATAGACTGTGGGAGACTTTGAATTTCATGTATTCCCAAACAACTTGTAATTCGATCCTTTTCGTCCTCGCTGAAATGGACATAACGATGGGACTCGGGTGCTATCCATAACGATACACCTTCATTAGCAGTTGTGATTGTGAAGTAACTGGGGGAACCACTCTTCCTGACGACGAAGTCTTTGTGACCATGTTGTTGTGAAAAATCCTTACCAGTGACTAGAAAGCGGTCCCCACTGTTTGAAATTTTTGTCGGCCATTTACAATTGTTATTTAATTTGAACAAGGCGCATAATTTTCCAATCCATAAGTCCAGTGCAGCACGTCGTTTATATTTCCATACATAATCACGATGAATTTCCATTTGAGATTCGAGTAGACTTCTTGTCCTGGAGTAACATCCAATATCATTGTTTCTGCCGTGTTCGCCATTTCCATAATTAACAGTTTTGATAATTGGACTCCAATGATCTCTATTGCTTTCATCTTTCAGCGCCTCTATGCCCGAAAACTATGTTTGAATTTCGGTGAAAAGTTCACCAATTGTCTGTTAAGGAAGGTCATGGTTTTCCTGAAACGCTTCTATATACCTCTTTTTCTCATTGGCTCATCCATGTCCAAAGGATCAAAAGTACTCTGCAGAATTCAGCATGCATCAATATCCAATTGCTGCTTCTCCCTGCAGAAGTACGCAAGCTCATAGCTTCCTTCAACATTCCTTTTTGCATATAACCATTTCTCCGATTCTGTGCGATATCTGTGAAGTTCCATACGTTCTGCTTGCATGTATGCAGCTGACGGCCAAGCGATATATATAAATGCTAGTAATTTATCATACATGAAAAAATGTGCGCGCGATCGAAAAATGTGGAGTACTTACAGTGTAAATCAATTCTTTACCGTGTGCTGAATTTACTGTAAGATATGGGTGTATGTTGAATTGATTTATTCTACTGTACTGATGTCTTATGAGAAAGAAAGGATCTTTCTGGTGTTGTGTATGATGGAGAAGGTCCACCAAGTGAAGAATGTCAAGAGGATTTGATGACTTATATGAGAAAGATGAGGAAATCGAAAGCGATAATTGTGACCAGCTTGGGCTGATTGATGTCATGACAAGTCTAATTCGTACTCGGTATGATGGTGGTAAAGATATGGTGGAGTACCTATGTGAAATGGAGAGTATGTATAATAGATTGGCAACGATGGGATCACCAATTGATGCTGGAATGCAAGTCGCCATTTTATTACTGTCCGTGTCACCAGTAGACTCATTGTCTGGTACAGTATCGGCAATCAAAACAATGGACCCTGAAAAAGGAACCTGGGGATATGTTTCAGCACGCCTCATCGAAGAAATTAGATCTCAAAAGCTTGCTGAGAACTCTGAGGTCGCGGCGTCTACCATCACAGCTGCTGCAGCAAGAATGGAACAAGGCAGATCTAGAATACGCTGTTTCAAGTGCAACAAAAGAGGGCACATTGCTCGTCACTGCAAAAGCGAAGCAAATTCAAGTGTGCAAGAAGAGGAAGAAAATCCGAAGATAAGGGCTGCGCTTGCAAGAAAGAGCCACAATGACTCAACGTTTATTGTGGACTCAGGATGAACCCAGCACATTACAAATGACCTCAGGAACTGCACTTTCGTTCTTGACATCAAGCCAACACGTGTATATCTTGCTGACAACAAAATTATTGAGGCAAATCAAGAAGGATTGGTCTGTATCAATCTAAAGCCGAAACCTGATCATGAAATGGTGACACAACTTGCGCTCAGTCGAGTGTTATAAATTCCAGATGCCGACGTGAACATGATATCATGTACACAGCTGGATAGTGTGGGGATTTCCACAGTTATTGAAGATGGCGAATGCCTTCTATTGGACCGCCAAAGTATGCACTCAGCAATTGGATTTGCCAGTCGGCGACAGTCAGATCACTTGTTTGCGCTAAATGGTACTGTTGTCAGGAATCACCGTATATCGACTAACTTTTCTAAAGTTGAAGTCCAAGAAAACACGATGGATCTTGACCTTTGGAATCTTCGTCTTGGCCATGTTTCTAAGGATAGAGTGAAGAAGCTGGCTGGTGGCATTGTTGACGGGATGGATCTTACAGAGAGGGCCCAGAAGATTGACTGCGATTTGTGTGTAGAAGAGAAACAAGCTAAATACCCTGCTAGTGACAAATTGGTGAAGGGAGGGGTCAACCACGTTGTGAATTCCGATATTATTGAACCGATAAACCCGTGCACAATTGGTGGAGAAAGGTACATCATATGCTGCATTGTCGAAGCCAGCCGGTTTTCGAAAGAATTTGTCGTCAAACAACGGAGCGATTTAAGCCAGTGTTTCAAGGATTTCAAAGCATGGCTTGAACGCACCATTGACGTATTAGTACAGCGTGTACATTCAGATAATTCAATGGAATATATTCAACTTGGAAAGTACCTAAAGGAAGAAGGCATTACGAAATAGTTCTCATCAGCATACACCCCGCAATGTAATGGTGTGGCCGAAAGATATAATCGTACACTTCTAGATAAAGTACGCACAATGATTCAAGAATCTGAATTGCGCATGGCGTTTTGGGGAGAAGCCGCACTTCATTCTGTCTACCTAAATAACGTGACTGGAGGAAAGGCTAATGAAGGATAAACGTATTATGAAATGGTTTTTGAAACGTAACCTAACCTTGACAAACGTCGTGTCTTTGGATTTGCTGCATACGTTCACGAACCAAAAGAAAAACGTTACTATAAATTGGCAAGAAGAGGGAAACCAGGAATCCTCCTTGGGAACGATCAGGGCATGCACCGCTTTTAGAACACGGAAAGAAAATCACTCATTGTTTCCAAACATGTTGTCGTAGATGAGACAGTTTTTCCAGCGAAAAGGCTTAGTCATGTAGGAAGAAAAGATGAAGAAGGAAATGACGACATTATCAACCTATACAACCACAGATCCAGCGCTATATCTTCCAATTATGGAGGTGAAGATTCTGCAAACACGATTGACTCGTCACATTCTCTCCTTGAAGCATCATCAGAACATGGTAATGAACATGGTACTGAACATGGTTATGAATCAAATGGAAGTAATTTTCATGAACGTCGTTACCCTGCACGAGACCAATTTGCACCAGAACGGTATGAAGCCAACGTAGTGAGGAGGGGAATACATGATGAATATATTCGTTCGGTACGTATGGCAATGGAATCTGACGAGGCGGATAAGTGGAACAGTTCAATCCAATCAGAGCTGGCCTCTTTAAAGAAAACAGGAACATGGAAAATCGTGGACAAACCGAATGATGCCCAAACCATTAATTGAAAGTGGTTCCTAAGAAAGAAGCCTACAGCAGAAGGAAAAGTATATCGCTTTAAATCCCGGCTTGTGATCTGTGGAAACCAGGATGATTCCCAGATTCTGCGTACTTTTGCTCCTGTTGTTGACTTTACTATTGTTCGCCTTATGCTTGCAATAGCATCTCAAAATCAATGGAAGATCCATCAAATTGACTACAGTAATGCGTTTTTGTAATTCAAGCTGGACGGAGAGGTATATATGTCTGTCCCAATGATGTTAGATGGGCTTGAAACTGGAAAAGTATGTCTTCCTAGAAAGAGTCTGTATGGGCTACCGGAGGCACCTCGCATTTGGTACGATCTTCTAGCCAAGGATCTGAAGGCAATTGGACTGCAGGAAATGAAATCTGCACCATGTGTATTTCGTGCAGAAAGATTAATTGTCCTTTCCTATGTTGATGAATTATTATCAATGGCAAAAGACGACATTACACTGACGTCCATCAAAACCAGGCTATCGGAACTACTTTCAGCGAATGATATGGGCCAGGCGGTTGACTTTCTGGGAATGAATCTTATTCATGGTAAAGATTACATTACATTGGTACAAAGAAAGTACTCGGAGGCTCTTGTACGAAACATGGGACTGTCTCAATGTTGTGGGTCTATGCTACCTTGTGATCCCGCTTTCGACTTAAGCAGTGATGGCAAGGAGGCAGCTGACAAAGACTTTCAATACAGGAGTGTAATTGGCAGTTTGTTGTACATTGCATTACATACTCGGTCGGACATCGTCGTTGCTACAAGAATGCTTGCGTGGCACGTGGAAACTCCTTCTATAAAACATCAGCAAGCTGCTATGAAGGTGGTGAAGTATCTTAAAACCACATCTGAACTTGGACTAAAATTATGTGCAGGCGTTGGAAACCAACTGTGTGCATATGTTGATGCCAATTGGGCTGGTGAACCTGGAACTGGACGCAGATCTAGATCTGGCATTGTAATATTATACGGAAGTTCTGCAGTATACTTTAAGACGGCTTTGCAGAAAGAAGTGACATTGATCAGCACAGAGGCGGAGTATGTCGCACTGTCTGAAGCGACGAAAGTGATTGTATGTCTCCGTGGTGTTGTGGAATGATGGATATAGTGAAAGATACAAAGATTGTGCATGAAGACAATGCCGGGACATTCAAATGGAGTTGTGGACATGTTGCAGAAAATTTTCGTCGGAGCAAACATGTTGATATGCGGTACCATCACGTACGGGAAGAGGTTCGAGACAAAAGAATAGTGTTGAAGAAAGTGCCAACCTGTGATATAATTGCGGATTTTTCGACGAAACCACTACAAAATAATGGAATAAGAAAGGCATTGAAGAAAATTCAAGTTGGAAACCACGATGGCGAGGAGGCGTGTTAAGAAATGCGCCAACGTAAAAACGTGGGGTGATTACAGTGTAATCAATTGTCTACAGTGTCCTGAATTTACTGTAAGATATGGGTCTATGTTGAATTGATTGATTCTACTGTACTAAGTTTATGTTGATTGAATTGACACTAGTGAACTCCACGGTGAGACGTAGCTAGATGTCAAATGTCTATAAATAGGACAACAATAGATTTTTGACAAAAATAAGTAAACACAGTTACCTTTTTATATACTAATTTCAGTTTTCACCAACATTGACCATCTATACTCAATCTATCGTTCAGGTCCTTCACTCTGACGTGAATGGGGAACCATTCAGAACCATACGGATCAATTATGGGACTCTTTCAGTACTCGTGTATATGGACAGGAACCCAATAATGGACAAGAATAGGTTGGAAATTGTGATGCATAAATTAACGCCATCATTTGAAATCGCAAAGGCAGAAGTTGAAATGGATATGAAAATTAGGGAATGGGGTGTTGAAAAAGATTTTATATTGACTGAAACAATTAGGTTCACTCTACTCCCGAGTCTGACGGAGTAGCACAACGAAAAATAATCCGGTTAGTACGGTTAGTGATAGAGTTAGTGATAGAGTGGTTAATGGAAAACGTGAATAATCTAACAATAATAAACGAAGTAAAATTTCTGAAAACCCATCTGAAAACCAAACCCCATCCCAAGAACATTCTGAAAATCCATCTGAAAATTTTATTGAAGATGACATAAATTATGGTGACTACCTTCCAGAATTATATGGATTAATAGATAAATACGAGGTGCAAGAGGAAGAGATAGATAGTGAAATTTAACCAGATAATCCTCCTTTAGTTTTCATTGAAGAAACAGAACTGCAGAACATTGAACGAATAAAGTAACAACAAAAGAAAGAAAATATGCGCTAGAGATCACGTGCGAAAGCTTAATTACATTCTTAAAGGTCTGCTTCCTTGAAATGGATACCTAGACCACTTTGCATAATTGAATTAAAAGTTGGAATTCAATTAGATACACGGCGGAAATGCGAACAACATCTTCGTGCACATACAGCATACTCTGTAATAAATTTACGAATTAATATACATTAGACAGTTGTTAAAGTGACCATGACCTGTCTTGTGAAGTTTTGTCAATGCCATGTCGTGTTTGATCGTCAACTAAAAATAGTATGTGGAAACTCAGTACATCAATATCGCATAACGATGAATGCATTGGTCAGGGAATAAATGAAAGTGGTGATGAGAATAATGTCACGCATAAGTACTGTGCGGCTTCGTAAACTTCACACCAAGTTACACGCACATTATTAAGTGAAGCAATGAAAGAACCGAAGATAAAATCTCGTAAGATACCTGATTTGGTGCGATTGAAGCGTTTGCGTAGGCACCAACCACCACCAAGCCATTCCAGAGCCATTAAGCGGGAGATCAAACGTCATATGTTGACGTCACGTGCAATAAATATGGCTAGTTTAAATTGTTTCACTGACTTACTTCGAGCTGAGGTCCATTTTGTCGAAATTATTATTCTTAATTCAGCAGAAGTGAACGATAACAGAATGAAAGCAGCTGAAAATATTTTCCTTCAGCTGAAAAGAGATAGAATGCTACCTTCTGACGAATTATTCAACGCCGCGGCAATTGAGACTTCTGACATATAAGAAGGTAGTAATTATATGGCTGTTTATTATTTATACCTTCAATTGCACAAAATTTATGTGCAAATAGACGTATGACTTGTGCTGTTGATGCTACCCATTGTAAGGGAATAGGAACTCAAATCTGTGGTACTTCATTTTATGTGGTCGGATTTTGCGTCCCACAAAAATTGCCCGTCAACTTAGGCTCTAGCCTATCCTGAAGCGGCAAATCCTGTACTACAGAAAGTTGTGATCAGACGTGTGATCTTCGTAGCTGGATCATGAGGAGTCGCCGAACGATCTGCTCATCCTCTTTATTATACGTTCGATGCCGCTCAGAAAACCGTGGTTTTTACTCCGTGTAAGGTGTGCGTGATGTACACGTGGCTGGGTGATGGATGAGAAGATAGGAGAGAAAAATGACGAAGAAAAGGAAGAAGAAAAGTAGGGATGTTACAGTAAACTTTTCGTAGTGAAATTAGATGGTGATAATATGACTAATCTATGATGCTATGTTCACTAATCAGAACCTGCGACCTAGTACATGAGAAATACCAGAGTTCACATAGAGATACCGACCGCTAGTTAGAGCGCTGCAAGGGTGGTAGACGGGCGTCTCAATTTCCGTTGCCACGTAACAACATATTTTAGTAGAGTGTTGTGTGCTGCGATTCGATACTAGTAGACGAGATGGCGAAGGAACCTATGTACAAAAGAAGGGTGTGAATAGGGGCGGAAGGAGAACATTACAATTATCAGCATCGTGGCACAGTGAAAGGCCCTGGTGCTTCCGCGTGTCACTTTTAAGTGGTTGTTCTTACCTCTAATTGCGGTTGAGCTGTTTTTTTGTAGGAAGCGATGGAGTAGCTTGATCAGGGAGTCACTTGGATTGCGTATAAAATCGATGTGCTGTGCTCTATTCTGCTATATAATTATGTCCTGTTGTTACTGCAGTTGATGCCGATGTTGCGATCTTATGTATTTGTATATATGCTCCGACGTATGAGTTTTCACATAGTCTATGGCCATTTTTATCGCTTCGGCATTGTCAATTTGGAACAGTTTTTTGTGCACTGGTAATGGGCGGATGAGGTCCTAGAACATTCGTCGAAGCCACAAAGTGTATTGCACCTCTTGTGATGATGCAAAGTACCGTCCTTCCCATGTCCTGAGGGCAACTGTCTTCTAATTTTTGACATTCCGCACCAAGAGTGTGCCAAATGTATAGTGATCGACTCTTCGTGACTATGACTAGTACATAATGTGCAAAATACAAGTCATCTTACGCTCGGATGGTTCACTGATGTCTCAAGAAGTATGAAGGATGCTGTGGGAGGAGTTACGTGTCTGGTAATAAAGTAGGTACAAAATTTGGTCGAAGTGTTTCGCTGCAGAATGTTCCACGAAGGACACGAGTCGTGATGTGGCACATGAAATTAATATCCTGGTTCTGTTGGATATGCGCTGCATATCCTCTACGATTGTTAGTATTATTCTTTAGTGCTCGTACTAGGCGGTAGATTGTGGCTTTGTGGCGCATTGTTTGTCGATGTAATTAAGTTGAGGAAGTGGATACCTTCGGTGGTTGGATTTGCTCATGAATGAGGATTCTGGGAGGTAGATAATGGGACGAAGTTGGCTGTAGTACATGGATTCTTCGGGATAGTGAGGTATTGAGCAGTTACAGTAATTGGTAGGTTTTGCTAGCGATTTGATATCATATTTGATGACGGGGTGGCTGGAAAAGTCATCCTGTTCTGAGTAGAGTGTGAGACTACAAGAAAATTGTCTAGGTGGACTGCAATAGAAGTGTATTTAACTCAATACTGGTGTTTGTAATATAAAATAGAATCGTGGTGAGAACTTTTGGAGCCACACGAGGGGTGATATATGGCGCTTTCGTAGTAGATGAAGTAGACTTCTATGGATCCATATGTATTTCAAAGGATATATCCAACACTTTGGGATGTCTCAAATTTCCTTCCAAGTGGTGCTGAAAGATCACGTAACGGATTGTAATTGGTCGTACGGCTCATGCGTGGATGCGCTTTTGATGTAGAATTGGGCCGTATGATGCATTTTGATACCAGCTAATTCCAGTAGGAATTGTAGAGTTCATTTATCCACGTTGTGACTGTGCTAATAAATAAACTATACACTTTCTACCGGGGTAAGTTCATACCGTAGGGTAAGTTATGGCCTCGTCCCGGTCATATCGCAGGTGAGTAGAGATACGGTTGCAGAGTAGAGTGCATCGAGCCTTGCTATATGTTACATTACTACTGTCATCTAGCTTTTAACAATAGTGTATCGTTATAGATATGTGCTTGACCTTTCGTGAAATGTCGGATGTGGAAAACTATCTGAAGGCTTATAAATGTTGTAGATGATGTTGCTGGTACGTTTAAATAGTTGCTACTGGTTGCAACAATTTGATCCTTGAACTTAGCTTCGACAACAGTAGTTACTTTGCACACAAGCATTGTCTAGCTGAAACACAGAGTATACAAGAAGGTTCGTAGATGGATAAACGGATGTTAGAATATTTATTTTGTTTATTCTCAATTTCGATTCTTATTTATATTCTTTTTAGTTAAACAAAAAAAGACTCGAAAACACATATATAGTAATGTCACCTAAAGGGGGTCGAAAAACTATCTATAGAAGAGATATACTATTCTAGATTACATGTCAAAAATGAAGCATCAATCCGGTAACAATTTATACGTGTAAGCAATACCATCTTTGTATAATTTTTACAGTTCTCATTTTAAACGCTTTGAGTAGACACATCTATGACAGTGATAATTAATCCTCACAATAATTAATTTTGGTCTGATGCTACTGTCGCTAATATATAAGATACAATATGATTCTATATTGCACTTTGTATATTACTTCTCTTTTCTAACCAAAACTATTTTTAGAATTTTTTATTTCAGCTACAGTATCTTATTCCAAGATTTTTTCACCAATAAAAATTGGAAGCCGTAAATCATCAGTTAAAAATCTGTCTTTCTTGTTCAGTGGATCAGCTAGATTTACCTTTCCAGGTATCCTCAATATCTTGTGGACTGCACCAGATTTAGATTCAAACCGAATGCAGATTACATCACCCCGAATAGATCTTTTGATAGAATTTCGCTGTGTGGACAACGAGGCAAATAAATCTTTTGAATCCAGACATAGTTGAAGTTTTATATCAGAATTAAACAATTCTGAATATGCTTGTGCGATTATTTTAGCTTCGTCAATACCTTTAGCAGCAGCCAAAATTTCGCCTTCTGGTACGCTTTTCACCTGTCTTTTACTTTTATGAGACAAAAATGAAACAATATTGAAGATACTGTCCATTTTCATGTCTCCTACTAACAAACCCATCGCTACTCCCACCTGGCCGACCTTGTCAATTTTTGAATCCTATGTAAAAACTAGAATACTAAGATCATATTTGATGCAGTTGTCAGGTCTGGGATGTGAAATTTTGGTTCCCAGTTTCTTTAATCTGCGGACAATATTTAATTGCTCTTTTACATGAGATACTCTGATATTGGGTGCTCTCTGTTGTAGGTAGTTACTGTAGTAAGAGCAGATAGGCGATGCTGATGCGCCTATCCATCCCAATCAAGAGATTCCTGTTGTGAATGCTGATTTCTCAATATCGTGAAGAAACTCATCAGGTTCTTTACGTCTGAATCTATGTAAAGAAGGCTACATTATATCATTTATGTTATCATCTACATCAATAGCAATTAGCATGTCCCCATTTTGGACTATATTTAAACCGAAGAAGCGTAACTTACCAGAACCGTTGTTAATAGCTCCAAGCTTGAATTTTCTGTGATATTTATTCAAAAATAATTTTTAATTATCGCCTAAACAGGCTAGTTTGAGATCACCCGCAATTTTACCCACAATCTATCCCAGTTTCCCTGACTCCATTTTGAAAAACGCTGTGATATTCTTTTTGACATTTGTAGTCCGCAGTCCAATAATACTCTATCAGACTGAATTCCATTTGACATTACTAGTAACCAGCCCATATTTTGCAGTAGTGAGGAGTCACATGCTGTTGGCTTTATGCGTACATTCACGAGGACTGCGAACATACAAATCACGCGTTGCATTGCCTGTTTGAAAATAATGCAGCTGTGACATCAGCTTTATAAATTGTCCATTTGTAAATAGATGCAAATGATTCAATAATTCTGAGGTGAGTTGGAGGACACGTAGCACAATCCGTAGCTAAATCTGATTTTAAATCATCTTGGTTTCTATGAGGTACGATCCTCGTTTTTATTTTAAAATTATCATTATCAAATTTTTGTACCTTTTATATAGTGTGACTGCTAATTATATTAGCTCCTTTACTTATTTTTGATTTTGGAATAACTTTCTCTGTTTTCATAAAAAATTGCTTCTTCGCAGGCGTAGGCATTAATTTGTAGAAACTGATCCAAACTTTGATCTTCATATTTCATGAACGTTTTATTAGAAAATCGTTCGAGCATCTCTTTCAACACTGTTCCTTCGACGCTTTGAATTTCATTGTGTTGCATGATTCCAGATGATGCTTGCAAATGATTCCATTTTTTGGTTTTCGTGACTAAGCGGTCTTCATCATCATCATCATGCTTGACTCTGAATAAGCCAGAATTCGTTTCAGAATGTCCTGTGCCTTGATCATAATTTTCATGATCAGGCCAGTAATCTGTTATTCTTTACCAGTTTCTGGTATGTCCTTACTATCTGACGAAAAATCGCCATTGTCAATAGAAGGATTTCTATAATCCAAATATTCATATCCTCAATTATTTCACTAAGCAGTGTTACCACTTCTGTACTCTTCAATCAAATCGTCCAGCATGTTAACAGATTTAAAGATATTTCTTGTTAAATAATCATTATCTATTGCTGGTCTTAAATCTTCGAATGCCGCTGAAATTTCTCATTTACCTTACCAGATACTATCACTGATCTCGCAGTTAAATTGATGGACAGCATAGTTTTTGATACGGAACAAACACCTAGATTTTCATGTTGCCTCTTAGTATATACTTCTACCATGTCCCATACATTTAAAGGTATTTTAGCGGTTATTTTCGATTTTAAATTTTGAACTAATTTTTTTTGACCTTGTAGTTGCTTGTGGGCAGTAACAAAATCTTTTTGTATTTCATTTAACGAATTATTGTATAGAGGTTCACCGAAACGGTTCATTAGTTTAAAAGCACTCATAGTGTCATTTCCGTATAAGTCATTACTAATATAGATTAACTTGTATCCCAGAACTTTTATCTCCAATTTATTATTGTTTTCAGTCTTGAGCCTATCAAAAACATTTCTAATTATTCTGTGTTTGGACCCGATAGCATTTCTGCTATGACGACCAGGTGGTACAACTTTGTAAGACATATCCATACTTTTCATGTAGTTTTGGAATTGGTTTGCAGCAAATGCATTATCAGCAATGATGCTTTCTGGAGACCGAAAATGCGATTTTCAGCTTGGTTCGAAGCCGCAAATTGCATCTTTTATAGACGAACTGTTTACAATATATCTAGTGGAATATCTAGATATAAAAATCCATATTGTAAATGATACGTGTATTGTCTAAATGGAAACGGTTTAAACAGACCAACGAATTAAAATATTTATACAGGTACGAGATTTACACTTTTAGACTTGGTTGAGGTGAGGTGGTGCTGCACACTTACAAGCATGACATCTTGTCATCATAATTTGCACATATTTTTCGACCTCTGTATTCCAAAATCCATTTCTCTGGAAAAGAAGGTTACAGTCTGTGAAACATGCATGATAACACACGTGTTTATGAAACTTTCCAATTATTGATAATGTTTTGGCACATGATATATCATTTAGAATATTTTCATTTAAACAACACATCACTGATTGTACATTATCTTGTTTACAGAATCCGTTGAACGTGAAGTAGCCGAGGAATTTGTCGTTGATCAGAGATATGTAATACATTTCGTTTTTGACTTTAAATGAAATGGCATTCTTTTCAATGTGCTCGATGTTGGCCCTCATTTTTACATTTCTACGGATCACCCATTGTGAAGAGCCTTCTGATACTACAAGAGTAATTGAAACTGGGCGATTGCTATCTGAAATAAAATTAATTTCCACACTTTCCAGAATTTTCCTAGATGGACTCCCATGCTCTCCAGTTCATTATTGCCATCTGGTATGCCCAATTAATTCTACGAGGATGGGTAGCCATTTTAAATTAGGATCCATGTTGAATTGCACCAATATTAGTGTGAGATAAGTCAACTCAATTGCAGAGTACGGAGCACCATCATCCACAATAAGACCAAGATTCGATTCGAAACTGACTTGTGACAAAGAACTTCATAACGTATCCATATTAAACGAAATGCCATCATTTTGGTAAGTATTACTATTATCTACAATTGCATAGCTACAAATAACTGCAGTGGTGGTACTAGTTTTGATGGACGTTACGTTACTAGGTAATTATCCGTATGGGTTGTGGTTATTTTTCACTCGCGTTGGGCTATATACTCCTTCAGGTGTAATAAAACTGTGGCATTCTTGTGAAGCATCCTAAAAAGGTAACTGCCAATAATCTTGACATAAATCAATAGATGCGATATATGAATGACCTTTCAACCGTGAAATGATATATTCGAGGTCTTTCATTTCCCATGCATGCATTATTGTGACTTTGTTCACCGGCTGGAGATCCGTGGTGGGACGCCATTTTTCGGGATCAGGTTTGGAAAAAATGAGCGGGGCAAATGCCTAAGCACTGGAAGAATTTCTTTTTATGAGGCCCAGTTGTTCCAGTTCATTGACTTTTTTAAAAAAGTTGCTTGTTCTGGTGAATATCGTCGCAATTAAACTCTAATGGGTACATCATAGGATTGTAAGCGAATTTCCATAGGTAGGATATCACAATGTGTATCAGAACCCAACTTCAGTCTAAACATTTCACTGTAATACTGTACCAGCGTGTACATACGTGGCAAAAAAATTTCAGGTAACCCTGCTTCTTTTAACTTTTGCACAGCTTCCTGAAGCTGATTATTGACTTCTGAAGCTTCGTGAATACGAACGTCAACTATTTCATCAATTGAATCATCGGAATATTCTACAGATTTCAAATCGATTTTGTTGTCCATTGTGTCCAAAAAATGAACTTCGACTTTTCCAAATTCTGTTGAACTAATCGAGCAAGTCTGCTCGCATTTTCCAGCATTTTTGGGTCAAATCCAATTTGAGAAAAATCAATATTGTGATATATATATCACGTACCGGGGAATAAAATGCACCCAGATTGTAACCAAGTTATTGAAGTAGAGGCCTCGATAAAAGGATCTCCAACATATATTCATTCGAAAACCAGGACATATAACTTATATGTTTCCATTACGCAACGTAGGTGTTGAACATCTACGTTGCGGAATGTGAATAGTCCTTCCAGAGCTAATATCGTTGTTGTTATAAGTGCTTTCCGATT
The DNA here is from genome assembly GCA_032358235.1 of Odonthalia washingtoniensis. Lineage (NCBI taxonomy): Eukaryota > Rhodophyta > Florideophyceae > Ceramiales > Rhodomelaceae > Odonthalia > Odonthalia washingtoniensis. The sequence continues at coordinate 16,589 of JAULBU010098090.1, forward strand.
TTCTGAGACTGTCAAATATTACGCTTTTCCTGACACAGCTAATTCCATGACAATTGGTTTCGGCAAGGGCAGTATTGGAACGAATAACTTTTTTAAAGTCATTTGTTACAAATAATTTTCTGACAATGCTGCATGATCTGCCCCATAATTACCTGCTACCAGAACATTTAATTTGTCAAAAAACATCGCTGTTAGACCTCCTCGAAGATTTGACTTTTCAGGATTTATGTCTTCTGAGTTCACTGTATGACGTATCCTGTTAATTGTTCCTCCTTCCTTTTTCTGAAATTTTCAATAATCTCTTATCTCTTTACCTCTGACATGCTTTTACAATCAGGAATATAGTGTCTCTTTCGCATACACGGTTTTTTGTTAAAGCAGAAAGGTGGATAATTCTTTTCGATACCTTCTGTAACCCACAATTTTCCAGATTTCATTGTAATGACATCGGTAGTATCCCATTTTTGAACAACATCAGTCTGTTTCTTAGTCATATTTATAGTCGAAATATTGTGTTTTGTTCTCTTTCCAGAATGTATACCACACGATGATTTTCCTTCATTATTTTCCGTTACTGCCAGGAATTAATCACGTGCAACTGCCTTATCCATCACATATTGAAAAACCCCTCTCCAATCTTTTCCTAATGATGCTTTATACAAGGCCAAATCATTCTCTATTTCCCTTTTTAGTGTGGGTGGGCGTAGCACACTGAAAATGTGTTTTACAGCGAGCTTGATGTTTTATTCAATCAAATTATTACCTTTATTTTGTCTAAAAAGTGTTATCTAATCTTTAAATGGACACAACACCCGCAACTTTGAGTCTGTCTCATTCACCTTCATGAAACGTTTTCACCATGTTCTCTAATTGCTCTATCGTGTATTGTTCCAACGTTTCCTCGTCATGGAGGTCAACCCAATCTTCAACTTTTTCGTTGATTAAATCTTCTAATTTCTTGACTCCTGGGAGTGTGTCAAGATCAACCAGAGATGTAAGTAAATCAAAATCGACGGATGCAACCAGTGAAACCGAACTGAAACTGCTACCTTGTTCCAGGACTTCGCAAACTCGGCGAAGGCATTTTTTTCATCAGCAAAAGACAGATTATTTGAAGCACTTTGCTATGGCTCTGTACTGTCCCGATTCAATTTGAAGGAATCCAGTGTAACAGAACGGAGGGAGGCGGAAATTGCTGGCGCGAAGACAAAAAATGAAATCCAATGGAAACGGTGTGTTAGACATGTCATGGTGGCGTACTGCGGACCTTCCAGATATTAAATTACGGGAATGCGGCAATTTTGTTGAACGTTAGGTTTACCGGCATGATGACGATTAAGAAATGTTGAATCTGTTTAGAAACAAAATTGGTCCTGTGGTATTGCATAATTCATTCCATGTATCCTGGATGAAGAAGAAGATGTTGTGGCAAGTACTGTAATGAGTATTCCTGGTATAGATGCGTGGATTTGTAGCTGTGTAAAACTGCTTATTTTGAAGGAATATCTTCGAGGGACGTCAGCAAGAACTCAACCAAATGTTTTCGAAGTATGTAAAACTGGCAACGGAACAGTTAATTGGGAAAACAAGAAGGTATGTAGAATAATGGGTACCTGAAGAGTTTGAAGTAACAGAATGTGTAGAGGGACAGGAACATCGTATGTTCAAATAAATGGAACATGAGGACACAATAATTATTACCAAGAAAAGTCCAAAGTAAAATTTTATATCTGTATAATCAAACTGGTTTCGACAGTTCATCGAAACGCAGTGCATAATTATTCATGACTGCAGTATCGCGGAAATAGCGTCTGACCGGAAAAGTATTGATAAACTTGGAAATCCGTACAACGAAGGACCAGCATGAAGTACTTTATTTTAAAATAATGGAGGAAATAAAGTGAATGGAAATAGGGACGAATATTTGGAATGACAGAACATGTAACGTAAAATGAAGTAATGTATACGACCATGTTACAGGGGTAATTATCTTCGTCATCCACGTAACTATCAGTTTGTGGGAGGTCTGAAATAATTCCTTTCCTTGTAAAAACGATTAATGTAGAACTGTTCATTTGGCCATAGAAACTGTTCAGTTAATCAATCAGTTCTGAAATTTTACCCCAATACATGTACAGATGAACATATGGTATCAAAATCAATGATATCGTACCACTCTCCTGTTTCTAAAATATGTTCCACAGAACTTGTGTCTGAGCCATGTCTTGTGTTTTCAACCTGTTCAGATGGAACCCATCAAAGGCATATGCAGTTCATAATCTAATCGACATTGTCAAGATGTTGTGTGAATTCCATGAATTGTACAAAAGCCAAATTCTTCCGGTCGTTACTACGGTATTGTTTTCTATTAATTAGGAGGAGGACTTTTTCTATATAATAAACGGGACTATTTTCGTCACCACCGTTTATAAGGATGAAGCTATTTCTTTTATTCTTACTAGAATAGAACTGTGTTGTTGCAAATATGCGTTGCCTTTTACGGTGATTCAGGGAAGAGGTCTGTAATTTACAATATTTCTAGAACTGTCATACTGTCGCTAGGTTGAAAGATGTGCGTCAACTATGTACCCTGTCATCAAAAATGTGAGAGATATTTTGGAGTTTATGAGCAACAGTCGTGGTTTCGGAAGTAGGTCTGAACGAGATCTGTGAGGACTGTCTGACTGGTACGTGATAAGATTTTCAATATTGGAATAAGAATTTGTGGTTTAGATTTGTTACACAGTTCTATTCTCTTTCTCGTGGCAACAATCTGTTGTAACGAAACGGAAATACCGTCCGGTTCCAAATATAGTGATAACTTTGTTCTACTTTTAGCTGTAGTAGTCGTCCCTGTCGAATGAGGTACAGCATTCTGGATGGAGCGTCGTTTTAGAAACGCAGCATATGTTGAACTTAGACGTATAGTTAAAATTTTTTGTGCCATATGTTTCACTGTTTTATCCATTTTTGTTGCCATTATTTTGGAAGTAGACCCATATAACTTTTTGAAGAATGTATTGAGGTGCTCATAAGGTGATGCCTCAATAATATTTTGACTTCCAAACTTGAAGAGGTCTTCTACCTCGTCGTGTAGTAAATGGAACTTCAATATGTGGATTTCTGTTTCGAAATGTTTCTGAAATGTTTCTATTCATTGCAATTTTAGAATAGTAATTCTGTCCCAGATGTCATTTATCGATTCCTGTGAGCATCCGAAGGAATTATTGTCGTATAGAAAATCTTTCATTAATGTTGTGTAATTTGTGTAAATGTTTGTCAAAGGGGAATCATCCTGGTAACTAGTGACTCTATTGATATATCCTTCCACGAAAGGGAAACCCATATCCAAACATTCATAAACTTTTCCGTCCAACATTCCTCGAATTGAATTATTTAGGAATAAACCCTCCAGCTGCTTGGGCTTCTCCCCTGTTTAGAAGTCATTATGAAAACAGTGTGCCCCGAACTGATTTTATACTGGAGCAAGAAGTGAATTAACTACAAGCCCGTAACAACGTCATGCGCTGTGTCTGAAATTTTTCCCGTTCATCCGTTTGTCCATGCATTTTATTGTTAATAATGGGCTTGACATATATGTAATGAAACATGTTTTGATTGCTTTAGAATTATAGAGATGAAGGATATTCAATGGGTCATACTTAAACATTGGGAACAAACCTGGATTAAGTAGATGTGGATGTCTCTTCTCCAGCTTCTCCATACATGGGACCCATGGAGCAACCAAAATTTCCTGCAGAATTCGTTGTACTTTCCTTTGTAAACAATTCTTTTCTGCTGTTTTCGACGCTGAATTTGCTGATTGCAACAAAGTGGTAACCGCATCGCCTCTGGCTCGTATATAGTGAAGAGTTGTTGGAGGCGATAATACATATATTGGACCTGTATTTAAATTTGTTGAAGTTCCTGAGCATCTCACGAATGAACGTGTGGTGGTGAATTTATATATATCTCCAGATATTTCTTTGTTTTATGGTATGTCACAGCAATATGACACTATGAAATGGAAGCAATTCCATTCCAATTTATTGTTTGTACATACCTTGAAACATTCCATTTATTTTTCAATTAACAGCGAAAGGACCGTTGTCATTTCGTCATGCAACGAAACCATGTTACCATCTCGACACCGTGATGACGGGGTCAGTGGAACGTTATCTTCAATCGCAATAATGGTATCACTGTCTGTGTCAGTATTTCCGCAGTTGTTCTCTACGTATTTCTCTGTCTGTGATACTCGTAATCCAATAGGAAAAAGCAAACTAAAGCATATCCGTGGTATATCAAAAAACATCTGAAATGTACGGACATATTCAAAAATGTCACATGTATGGAATAACCAACTAAATATTGCGACTTCAAGGTTGTTGCTCTTCCATCTATATGCATCTGTAATACTCCAATGAAGGACTTAGCCTATATGTCTCTACTTTGATTCTACTCAACTGGAGACTTTTCATTTTCCATTACATGCTGTTTTATAGATAAGTAAATAATACGTAATGCAGAGCATGTGAGATATTGTCACGGTCAACCCCGTTGAAACAAGGTTTAAATTTCACATCTGTGGCACTAGCAACATTCATCTGTTGACGTAACACTTCAATGACATATTTTATATAGGAAAGATTTTCTATTGTCGTCTGACGAAGTGTTGTATGGAACTTCCATTTTTTGAATTCCCTGATCGAATTGACTCTGATGCACTGTTCTGTCAACAATTGACATGCATTTATTCCAATCATTTAAGTAGTTAAGAACAACATATGCCCTAAAATAATCTGATCGAAGCATCAGGATTTCCTTACGTACAGCGTAAATTCCAATTTCTTCTGATAATGTTACCAAATGATTTTCTGTGACTCATACATCAATGACCTGTTCCGAAGATTCTAAAGGACGTTGATCATCAGGAATTGCACAGTCGGGCACATCACTGTACACTATTTCCTCGTCAGGTCCTTCATAATGGGCATAGGATCTGTCTGTGTGCTTCTGATAACCGTTTCCATTTGTCGCATGTGGCATAGTGTGCAATCTCTTCTTCTTATTGTATTTTCATGACGTCCCATGGAGTTTTTCATAAGCCCAAACCTCTGTAGAATATGTGCAATACGTTGTATGGCAGACGAATGTTTTCGTTACCATTAATGTGGGATATCGGATTCATAGCGATAGCGGTCGATATCACATTTTTTGAATAATTAGAATACTGGTAGAATTATTTGCTAATAGGGACCAACTTATTCACGAATATTTCTTACATTTTACTGCCAGTACCAGTAGTCGATTATTCCGTTGAAAGTAAGGAAAAGAAATATAATCATGATTCAATTAAAAATATGTAAAACGTTTACTCCATATGGAGGAAAATGTTTTTGCAGGAAATTTAATTTAAGGTTTTCAACAAAAAATTCAATTATTTAATATGAAGGCCAAAATTAAATTTTGGAGTCCGTATGGAGGAAAACGTTTTACATGTTTTCTATTGTCGGCAATGTGAAAGTAGGATGACAGCCCGTATTAAGTAATTACATTACATTGTAAAATAATGACAGGAACATATACACATATAACTAGAAACGTTTCTGAGAACAAACGTACATTTTACTTTACCATATATGTATAAATAAACTTAGACATGCACGGTAAACAAAGATAAATACATTCAAGGAGAAATTGTCAACGTAACGATGGCTCTTCAACATCTTCCATTCCCCACTCATCCATATTTTGTAGTTCATAGTCACCGCCATAATCACTTTCATCGGGTTCTCCGTTGCTATGACCACGACTCGAAGGACTAAGTTCAATCAATCATTGAACTTTGCGATAGTGAACACATAGCCGTTGACCTTTTTCGCAAAAACTGCATCCATAATCGTATGAAATAGCATCTTTCAAATTACTACCGTATGGGATAATATACATATGATACCTCAGTGATCCTTTTCCATTCCATATTTCCCCTACATGCTGAACGTAATCATTTTCAATAAAAAAAACTGCGGGGGATTTGAATTCCATACATTTCCAAAGAACTTGCAATTCTGTCCTTTTCGTCCTTAGTGAAATGGACATAACGATGAGACCCAGGCACTATTCATAAATATACACCTTCATTAGGAGTTGTATTTGTGAAGTAACCGGGGGAACCACTATCCCTGGCGTCGAAGTCACCGTGACCATGTTGTGGTGGACAACCCATACCGGTGATCAGAAAGCGGCCCCCACCGTTTGGAATTTCTGTCGGTCATTTACAATTGTTATCTAAATTAAACAAGGCGCAAAACAATCCAATCCATAAGTCCAGTGCAGAACAGCGTTTAGCTATCCAAACATAATCATCAAAACTTTCCATTTTATTTTTAAATAGACTTCTTGTACTGAAGTAACGTCCAATTCTATTGTTTCTGTAATATTCTTTATTTCCAGAATTACTAGTGTTGATAATAGAACTCCATTTATCCCTATTGCTTTCATCTTTCAGCGCCTCTTCGCCCGGAATGTTTGGATTTCGGTAAAACGTTCACCAATTGTCTGTGATGAAATTCATGATTTTCCTAAAACGTTTCTATATACGTCCTTCTCAAAGTGTCATCCATGGGGAAAGGATCATATATACTCTCCAGAATTCAGTACTCATCACTATCCAATTTCTGTTTCTTCCTGCAGAAGTAAGCAAGTCCACAGCTTCCTTCAACATTCCTTCTTGCATGTAACCATTTATCCAATTTTGTGTGATCTATGTGAAGTTCCATATGTTCTGCATGCATGTAAGCATCTCACGTCCAAGCTATATCTATCAATTCTAGTAATTAATCATATATAAAAAACGTGCACAAGATGAGAATATGGGATTAGTGCCGACTTCAGCAGTCTTCGTATCATATAAAAGTTTTACATCCACTGATTTCTTGCCTTCTCCGTCTGTCCAGTCAATCTTTATTTTTCTCGCCCGTGTTTCTTGACTTCGACACTCCCTCGTAACTCCATTGACAGTATTCAATGTTACATTGTGTCTTCTGTGTTGTAGAATTTATTAAAAGGTTACTCCATCTATACACATCTTGTTCGTTCTATTCCACATAGCACTACATCCAGGTGGCATAACATTTCGAGGCGGTTTGTTATCGTAAAGATCAATGTAATCTGTCACGGTAGAGAGTGGCAAGGGCCTCGCTATTATATTTAGTTGTTTCGTTGATTTTGGTTTAGCAGGCAAAACGTTTTGTTTTGTTGATGTTGACCTTCCACCACTTGCCGATGCCTCAATCTTTAGCATGTCTTCTTCCATGCCAGACAACATTGTATTATTTGCCTTCTGTTTTTCTGCTAGAGGTTCTTCCTCAACACTTTGTAGATCAATAATTTCACGTTTCTGCCATTTCTTGCTTCTCGTATGTGCTGGAATAATTCTATGGACACCCATTCCTCTTGTTTTCTTTCCTTCATTCCCACCACCATTACTTTCTTTGAAAACGTACTGCCCTATTTTCTTGACAAGTCTGTCAGGGAGAGCAATTGCACAGGTAACCAGTTTTCCAGACCTATTTCAAACACCATACTCCAAAAGTCCCATGATATTTCAAAAGGTTGCATGAATAGATTGCTTCCTCGTTCGTGCTTCTGGGATGAGAACATCCATTATTAAATGCAATGTCTCCGGAACTTCTTCTTCTTCTGGTACATATCACTCCCCGTCCGTAATTCCTTTCAAAAATGTCTGCATAGACTTTGAGAAAGTATTACCAAGCCGATAGAAAACAGTTTCATCAAATCTTCCCTTTGCTGGGCTTCCAAGAAAAGCTTCAGTTGCATCCAGGATGTATATTATTGATCTTAATCAATATGTCTGTACTTGTTCAGAAAAACAAGAAAGTTTAGTAAGGTGGTACATTTGTACATTTACAGCCACTTCCTCTTGCAAGAAACAAATCATGATAATTATTATTGTCATAATAAAGTAATTTGCACAATCCAAAAACAAACATTTTCAATAACTTTTTGAATATGAAATTACTTCAATGTTATGTACTTTCCACGTCATATCATAGATTTTCTTTGAGGTATTTGACACCCTTTGAGAAACGACAATGTATAATTTAAAGGTTAATTATCAGCCAATGAGGATTCGATTCTTCTTGACAACCCCATATTTATTTCCTCCGTTTCTTGTCGTGTTTCGGATCAAGGTAAATCTATGTAACTGTTCAAACGTTTTACATCTGCATAACGGCGATTAATTCTTGCTTGTTGTGCACGAGGTTTTTGAAGAAACCCTTCGCGTTCAGTTTTGGTGAACTGTTTCGTACATGTGTAAAGCGTACCAGCCATAAATAAATGTACATGATTATTCAAAAAATTGTCCACTAACATTCAGCTGATACTAACACCGAATGTTTGTTAACAATTTTGATCAAATGAAAGCTAAAAACTTGTTAGCTTGGATTTGATTTATAAATCTACCAACAGAAGCATTAGCTATACTTTTCGCACGTTCCAATATACATGCACATAATTTTCCAATACAATCGCCGTATTCCCTTATTGTAATACATTCGGGCTTTTCAGAGGAAGCTACAAGATAAGCATTTGCTTAAATGCTTGGCATAAATTTGTCCCTTTTACCTACTCACCAATGTATACTATTGCTGGAAAATAGTGCAGTTTAATAATATTTCTTACAGTACCTTGGTTCCACAACTCATTGCAATGTAGAACGGTTCGATTAGATTATCCTCGAACAATTTCTCTATTTCGTGTAAACAATCCAAGGGAGAGGTGTTGCTCTTTAAAAAGCTTTATGACATATACAGCAACGCTATATGTTTATGCTCTGTAAAGTTTGATTGGAACAACATGCTTATTACAATTTGATCATTTTTCCAAGCAATATCCTTTGAGTTTTGTTCCTTGATCCAGTTTTTAACAACTGTTTCTATATCAGGAGTAGGGAGTCCTCTCCTCTGTTGCGTCTCACTATTGGAAGAACACTGTTCGGTGGATTTTAATTTCTTATACGATTGGTTGGAATAATGTTGGTTAAATCGAAGTTTGAAGTCATTGACAAGACCGACTAATGTTGCTGTTGAGTTCATTTAATATTGTTTTGAAGATGACTGTAGAGATTGGTGGACTCTTTTTAGATGAAAGGAAAATGAGCGATAATCAAGATTTGAATGGCAAAGTGTTTACTTTCATGAGTAAACTATAAAAAAGGGTGGCCATATCAAAACTGGAGAAGGCAGTTAAAGACAACAGCAGAACTTGTATGATCAAATTCCGTCCCTTTCATCCCGGCCAGACCTGGACTGTATTCCTTTGCTTCACCAGCATGAGAAAGTACAAAAATGGATGTCAATGCTGTATACATCATTTTTATGCTTCAATGCGTGATGTTCGCCGTTATTTCTGGTAATTCGAACAATTAAAATGTTCACTTCAGTTCTGGAAAGAGATCAATTAGGCTGGAAAGCGTTTGTTTTAAATTAAACGGAGTCCTTTATTAATCAACGATTCTGTCATCTTGTCTTGAAATGGTGCAAATATAAACAAAAATTGGCTTTAAAAAGTCCTAAAAACTGAATATTCATCTCTCATTGATCAATTTCATTTATGCCAAATTATTGTTCAATTTGAACAAGATATCACTGTAACAAGTTTTTTTGATACCATCAACTACTGTATTCTGTGTATTTCTAAGGTCACATTCCCACTTTGTCTGAGCGTGGAAGCTAAAATTATTGAAACAGGCGACATAATTTTGTTTAGAGATTTTCTACACTACCATTATATAGTAGCCCTTTTTTGAACGAAGTTAGTTCAAAAAAGGGCTGTTACACATTGAACTAATAACAATTTGGAATTTTTACATATGATCAAACGATTTTAAATCGTCTTCAAGAGTGGTACAAAGGGAAGAAAAGGACTCGTTGCTTTTATAGAGGAATGAGGAGCAGTGAGTTCTTTTTTGAAAAATCAACTCACATCCCGAATATTAATTAAAACTGGGAATACAACGGTGATTACAATAAATGGATTCGATATGTTGTAGGTACATCGAATACAAATTTTTAAAAAAAAATAAAATTTAAACGCCATTCTTTAAAAATGAAGTATTTTTTTTCAATATTTTTCAATATTTAAAATAACAATTCAAATATTATAATA
>JAULBU010098201.1:0-26778 GCA_032358235.1 Odonthalia washingtoniensis
AATCATTGAAATATGACAAATTTGTATGGGTTTAGTGTCCTGTTAGGGCACATGAAAAGGCAGTACCAGAAGTTTGTGTTTTGGGCACCCTTGTATTTTTTAAAATCTTAAAAAAAGTTCCATCGTGACACGTGTCACGAAAATGAGACGCTCCCGAACAGGGAGACGTCCGTCCTCCCGTCAAGGTTCGAACTCCCAATCAGCTGGTCCGAAGACCGTAGCACTAACCAGTACGCCAAACTGTTCTGAACGATGAGAGATTGTATTGGTACAAATTGATTATAATTGTCGAAGTAACTTACAGGGAAAAGGTTTTTTATTATTGTTGTAGCTCACGGTGGTGTCTGGTTACTTTTCTGTAAGCAGTGTGTTTTCCTCACTTTTCGTTTTCCTCATGTTCCCTTCAAAAGCCACCATTGGGCACATTGACAAAAAAAAACTTCGAAAAACAAAACAACTAGAAAAAGTTCACATATACCAACTTTGCACTGCAAAGTTGGTACATGACCGACCAGCATCCTCTATTAGGAATTGTGTGTTCATAATAGTCGCTGCTATATTTGGGCGCGCAACTATTTTTGATCGATTAACCATGAATGGAATTGAACTCGGAAGACGTTTCGACAACAAATACACTTGGACGTACAGTAGCTATATAATTGTTAGTTGATGTATTTAGTTCTACTATAGTCATACTTAGATAGTCATCACGGTACATTAATAATATCTGTACCAAAAGTTTCACAGAATCACCCGTGACTATATCGCGTTTTAGTGAAAAACCCACTCACAAAATGATAAAATTTTGCATTGGCCCCCTACACACCCCGTTTTTGCACATGTGCACTTACTCAAATTATAGGGATTTCGGTAGTCCAAAACTCTCTATTGCTATTATCGGTGACATAATATGACACTGACATGCACCTGCTGCACCGATACACCTTTCTACACAATATGACATACAGTACAATGTTAAACCTTTAAGCATGGGAAGGTAATGCGGGGGAGACCACTTTAACGAAAAATCCCTGTTTTCATCATAAGAGTTAAGAAAATATAAGAAAATGCAAAACCTCTATAGGAAGTTTTATGTTTTTTGCGTACAGCAGTACACTGTCGGAACAGAGGAAGACTCACGAAAGATGCATGAATAAAAATTAGAATTTTCACTTTTCCATCATATATTGTTTTCAGTTATTTCATTGGACTAGGGAGCAATATTGGCTATTTGTACCCAATAGCTATCATCTAATCCTTAAAGCGGGTGAGACCGCTTTAACAAAACATCACAATTTATCGGCTCATTTTCGATTGACATCCGGTAAAAAATAATACAGTGATTTTTTACACCATTCAAAATACAGTATTTCATTTCTTAAAGCTGTCTCAACTGCTCTAAAATTCCCGTCCATAAAGGCTTAAGAGGAAGGTTCTACAGTAAATTGAATCGTCATAAAAGTAATGAAAATAGTAGAAAACGGTGGACATTGTAAGTACATGAAAATGACAGGAAATGAGACTGGGATTTTGATTCAAATTTTTGTAGGTAATGTTTCAAACAAATTTCCAAGTTTGATTAGTGGATTATTGTAGCGGTGAAAAAATATTACCATTTTTGAATTACGTGACAGGTCGTACACTTGTAAATTCTAAGTGAAAAATACAAAAAACCACTTCTCATTTCACATCTTAAAATGAAAGCAAGTGAATTTGAAATGACTTGGGGAAATCCAATAGAAATCGTCCTCATGCAAAAACAATTCGTGTTTTGTAAACCGAAACCGAAACACCAAAAAATTCCTCCAGTGACTTCAAAACATCAAATCCGTACGATCCTTCCCCGCCTCCCGCCCCTCCATCCATACTACTCCCACAGCGTATTTTCAACATAGACGCCGACCGGGCGATCTTCGACGCCATTTGGTGTTCGGGTTTTCAAACACAAAGTGCCTCCCGTCCTGTCATCATTCAGCCGAAATAAATATAAAACTGAAAACGTAGGCGTAAGCGAAACACGAAAAATTAACAACAAATTGTTTTCACCACGGCGACGTAACCGTCACCGAAACAAATTCGAAACATCACTGAGCCACACATTCACCACAACATAAGCTAATAATCAATCAAGAAAAAACAACAGATAAAGTTACCGTCACTGTCACTATCACCGTCACCAAAATAAATCCTCACCCAACCTCAACCTTACCCACAACATAAGCAGATAAACAACCCAAAGCTCATATAGAGGGATTTGAGAATGGTGAAGTTTAAGATATAGGTTTTGTCAGGTCAGAACTCAACATCATAGACGGATTTACTAAGCCAATGGAACAGGTCACGTTACGGAACATTATACAATCTGGTACACGCATATCATCACCTGTAAAATGAATAATCAGGCACAATAGTGACACAGAAACTGCGAGTGGGTAATTATTGACCTCTTTTATTCTATACCTCTCATCTAGACTATGATAAGAACCCAAAAAAGCCCTTTAAGATTTAAAGTTACACAAAAACTGTTGGTACAACTCACTATACACGAATCAATCTTCTTGACATTACAAAGTCCATGGAACCTTCTCAAAAACTTCAAAAACGTATTCCGACACAGTGATATCACAGACCTACAACTGCTATTATTGAAGAACAAACACAAAAAACATCTTCCTGGGCAAAAACATTAATGAAACGCTACTCCCATTGGTACCTCAATGATCTCATACATCAAGGTGTAATACATACTAATGGGGGGAATGAATTACTCAACATTTTGGCCATTACCGCCGATATTTCTACACACAGGAGACACACCCATCTTACACGTGGTAACTATGATGTGATTGGATAATCAATGTCAGTCAAGGCCGACCCAAATAGACAATCAAATCCACTACACCTGTTTCAAGAAGCTTATAGATGCAAGGTCCAACATGTCTGTTACTCACATTTTTGGTATTCTCATTCCATTATAAGAATACCACTTGCACCTTTTCCATCCTTTAATCACTTTCCTTGTTGGTACCTTTTACCATACAACAATGAAATCAACAGTTATTATTGTAGCCGACCAGGTGTAGATACCCAGTCAAAAGTCTCCCCAGTAGATATTAATACTTACTCGTGCTCGTCTGACTATTCGCATAACAATTGTATTGATACCGTTGTTCGCCCTCATTTCCTCTTCAACGTCCCTATTCTCTGACCCCTTTGTCGTTCCTGCCTTTCTCTGTCTTCCCCCTATCTACCCTATTGACCAGTCATCAACCTCTAACCTCGATACGTGCATATTCAATATACCTCTATTCTACAGTATACCCGAGAATCTACATCACTTTTATTGATTGGATACGTCCTCACACGTGTCATCCCATTCTATAGTATACCTATAATCCACATCACTGCTATTGATTTGAAACAAGCGCTGACACGTACCATCAACTGGATATACACGCACCTACAGTGCAACTGCTCACTCTGACAACACGTTGCGCCCTACAACCTAAGGCAGTGATTGAACTCCACCTAGTAGGCGCCAGTTTGTAGTTTACACGCATATTTCGAAATAGTGAAGATGGGAGTGGAAGTAGAGAAGTTTGAGATGTAAGCGAGCGAGTCGAGACAAGGCAGTCGAGGCCGCATCGTTGAAGATGCGGTGTATGGCGGTCAGACGCGTGGGGATCGGCGCGATGAGGAGTGGTGGAGTGGAGGCTGATGATTGTGTAGAGGGTGTTATTGCGGAGGTCGGATGGACCTGGATATCCATGTGATATAGACCGAACCCTGTGGTTGCAGTTGCGAGTGGCCCGACTGGGATCTGAAAGGATCTAGGCGGCGACAGAAAGGCATGATTTCTTGTGAAGAGGAGGTCATGAGAGTTTGCAAGTTTAGACGTGGAGAGGACTAACTTCTTAAAGCTAGTCGTGGCGTGAAAGTGGAGTGGTTTTGGATGCGTATGTAGGGTAAGGCGGCTTGTGTGTAGGATGCAGACGGCATGTATATTAGCTACGGCTATTGAGGCCGTGTAGGGGTGGCTATTCGTAAGATAAAATGAGGGAGGGCCACAGTTGTCTGTAGCGTCGCTATCAAGGATAGAAGGTGGCGTGGGGTAGGTGGAATTTACATTCACCGTGGTGACTATTTCATGAACTTTTAATCACATATTACAGAATTGAATGAAGTTGTTTTGTGTTTAGTACTACTTTAAACATCAAACATAGGTAAACCTTTCACAGTAACTTTCGAACTAAACCAACATCCTATTACATAGAATACAGACAATCAAAACTCGCAAAACAAAGGAAAACAAACATAGCGACAATGAAAGAATATGTCTAACATTGATCAGTTTATCGATGAATGCAACTTTGAGGAGGATGGATTGTTTGTTGATGAAGGTGAAGATGACGACACGGATATAGAATTTGATGTCAAACCTTTCGAAAAACATGAGCGTACTCAATTGAGTATGACTTGTGAATATATTAAAAAATGGGTTGATAAAAAAAACTGCATATATTACAGTTAAATACTGTGAACAACGCATATATTACAAGAAATTAGGAATGTCTTTTTAATTTATATATACATAGGTCATTCGTGGAATGTGTGAGGCAATGGAAAAATGCCAATATGGCCCTGAAATGTACTTCTGTTGAGTATTCGGAACAGGAGTTAGGTGAATATATGAAACTTTTATGCGCTATGATGGAAATGACTACCTGATACAACTCTTTTAGTCTAAAATCAAATTGGTACATACGTTATAATTTTCACTGACAGTACCATACTTTGTGAAGTTTCCATTTTTGAAATCATAAGAATTCTTCACTACCTTCATTCACAGTAATGTTAGTGAAAGTAAATGTGGGGTATTCTGGGGTTGTGAGAACATCTCTGATAGGCTACACGTGACAAAAACCTCCTCCTACTGTTATTGTTTTCATTTGATTTATTTTCGAATAGTAGTTTTTTAAATAGTTTCGGTAATATGTTTTCGAAAATTTTATTTACAGAATAGTATTGGAAGTTTTTATTGAGATTAATACATAATCCAATTGTCAACAGAATAAAGGCCTGTACATGAAATCAACCCGTTCCATGCTCATTTTTCTCGTTATTTACTTTAACAGTGATGACAAATGTTTGTGCCAATTTAACACAATTAAATTACCTGTTCAACCCATCACAATGTGTCATTCTCATATTCTCCTCATTTTGCTCTCCCCATCAACATAGTTTATTCGCCCAATTTCAGACATCCAATCGCAACAATTTGATTGCAATTTCACGTCCCACCGATCAACTTGCAACATTGAGCGACATGCAATGCACGTTATTACTTGCAATTGTAACAACAGCCGTTCAGCTTGTAACGATCGGCACCTCGCAATGACAGGTCAGTCATCAAATATCGAATTTCAATTGCATTCACCAAACTCTTTGCAAAGGTACGTGTCATTCTACATTTTACTCATATCAACCTTTTATTATTATTGCATTCCTATTCACTACCAGTTCTTTTCATTAATTTCACCATCTGAATTCCATTAACAGGTAACTTTTCCCGTTCCACTCCCCGATTCTGCTAAGAGGTTTGTTACGTTTTCTTCTATGTCTCTTCTGTTATACCCACATTCCCATTTCATGTTTATTGTTATACGAATTACTAACTTCTTTTCTATTAATGATTTTTTACACGCTTTCCATATTTCAGCAAATAAACATGGTACATATCGTAGCAGTGGTGGAATGATATTCCAGTTGTAAATCCTGTGCATAACAGAAAGGGAACGTTTTTGTTTTATATAATCTCTATATTTTCTAGATATATTGTTTTTACTTTATTTTACTTTTTCCTTTTTATCACATTTCGTATTAGTACCATTTTTTTGTTATTCCGTCATTTTCTCTTTTCCCGACATCTTTCTACTTCTTATAATATGATCACTGATCATATTATATGAAATTGAAAAATTCCAGGAAAAAAGAAAAAGACGACATATAGTATGATATCATTATTATGAAAATTAAACTTCGCATGTATACTCAAATTGGTATACATGTATTTCCATGTATACTTCCCATATTCTATATAGCTATGATAGCTAACGCGTATACCATCATATTATTTAAATATATGACACATGTATCCATCACAAACCGTAGTACCATCCAATTTTCTTTCATGGGATGAGTGATTTTTAGAATTCACCATTCACGATATCATACAGTAAATGGATTGAAACTTGGGTTGCACCTACCGTGTTACATTCAAAATGTGAACTGGGCAGTCAATGTGACTTCTAGTTCAAACTACACTTTTATTAGTATTTTATGAAGTATTCATTCACTCTCCCTCACACGATGCGTACTTGTTTTGCAGTACACGTACACAGAAATGTCCGGTGTTTGAAAGATTTTTCAATATTACATCCGTACACTTTTCCAAACAACGAAATGTTCCCTGTAGTACTTCTATTTATTTTTCATGGTCCGTAAGTACATTTGTACGGCTAATAAATAAAAACTACAGTACTTGGAAAACACAGTTCATGATATATACAATGTATCTTCAAATTGTGTAGATATGTTCTTCAGGTACCATGCGTAACAATTCAAACACTGTAAGTTTTGTTATGTAACGTACACGGAACCCCAAAATTAGCATGGCCTAGTAGATATTTACTTCACCCAAAAACTACGCCATTTGAATGTAGGCATTCAGTTCCGTAAACGCAGACGCAGTTCCACGATGTTGGCATTCTTCAACTTCAGATGTGCCGTAATCTCTTTTCTTGTCCAAATAGACACATCCTCGTTCAAGTTGGCGGTCTTGATGGTCTTCACGGCCACCCAATCTCAGTAGCAATGTAAAACATCTCGAATACAGGTTGTTCTGTTCATCTCCCAACCACATAAAAATGTCCTTGTCGAGAACTCGTTTTCATTTAAACATGGAATAATTTACATAGCTTTGATCTTGAACTCTTTGAGCCGCTGAGGTTGACATTGCATTTCCTATCAACTTTAACATCACAATCGACTTCGACGTGATTATCAACTGCGTCTTCACAGTTATTTTCAGCTCCCACCTGGAATTCTTCTTGATATTCGAACTTACTTTCTCCTTAAACCATATGACAATGACCTTTATCTTGCCCTTTTCCATACCACTTCTTCCTCACCCTCAATCTAATAATCATTTTCACATTCACAATCACAATCACCATGAATTTCTACAATTACTTCTCTATAACATCCATGTTTATGTTCTTCTGGTCTCTCAATGACATCGTCATTAAAATTACGTCCTTGAACTTCACCTTGGCAGTCGACCCAATCTTCCAAATTTACGGCGGCATCATTTTCAACTTCAAGCGTCTCCTCGCTTTCATATGCACAATCACCATCATACCTGTCATCGTCCCTAAATTCACCTTGATTTTCATCATAATACTCGTCAAATACTTGTTTCAAACCATCCTCATTAATATAACAATTTTCTTCGCCTCCACTTTGGCTAGTATCACCATCCTTTCCGTCGAAACCAATCTATCCTCCATCCACAGCGGTAAATTTAGATTTATCAACCAAGATTCATCCTCCTTTTCCTCTTGTTCTTGGACTCCAAAGCTAACGACACATTCATAAGCCAATACTTTACACTTTGCCTCGTCGTGTCCTTCAACCCCAACTTTAACTTCTATTCCGCTTTACCTGGACCGTCACTTCCACCTTCAACGACGTCTTGAATTACATCTTCATTGCCACCTTCAGATCCATCACTAAATTCTTCTACTAATTCTCTGAAGACACCAAAATCAACCAATCAATTACTACGGTTCAATAAATCACCATCAGCTCCATTCGCAGTCGTCTCGTTCTCATCTTCTGACCCATTGTTGGCGACACAAATCTGTGCAAACGGCTCTATATTGACCACATTATCAGTCACATTCTGATTCTGATTCTGACTGATGAAAATTGTATTGAAAATAGTGATGATGTTTAGTCCAATCAGAAACTGCACGGGATACCCAGAGCTTGATGCTCTGAGTGCTGATTACGGAGCCGACGAAGGTGTCCCTAAAGTACACGACGACACCACTTACATAAACTTGGAAGTTATTTTCTTAAAAGCTAGAGGAGTGAAGAGTTCAGTAGACAACTGTAAGCACATGTTGCTTGATTCGGGCAGAAATAGGTTCATGGTGGATGACATGTTGTACCAATTATTCCCAATTCTTCTACGGTCTCAAGTTTTATCTTGATTAGTGTGGGGAACAGGCTCCTGACCAATCATATCATTCCATATGGTTGGCCAAACATTTCATGCAAATCACTCTCACCTACTTATCCCACCGTCGGCTGAGGGAATTGCATAAAATATCATCATCATGGAGGAATGAACATACTGAAAAAAAGGAAACGAACAGCAACGGAAATTTTTACACACCGATACCAAAAGAAACAAAAACAAACAACAACGTAAATTGTTACACGATGCACAGCACTCTATCTAAAATAAATCAACGAGGTGACTCTGGTATAGCGGCAATAGTAGGTACGCACCTCAGTTGCACGGGTGTATGTCCATGATGGGCCTGCTTGTTAAACATAATATATATTTTTTCACCTTATCGTATCTTAATATGATGAATACAGCAGTAGTGCTCTTAATTTAGCAGCAGTTTTAGTAGCAGCGAGGTGACAGATTACCAGTGCAATGTGTTCGATCTGCTAAAGTATCGTGGTAATGTAGTCTAGACGATATCTGTTAGCAAAAAGGATGTACAGTAGAATGAAAAGGCTGATTTCTTGTGAACACAGATTTTGATGAAGAAGCTGTTCTATATTTGAATTGCCTTAACCAAGGGCAAGCGTGGAGTCAGTGGTCTGTTTCCCGAGTTCTTTTATAGAGTCACTACAGACAAAGAAGAAAAGAACTTCAAAAGAGAGAACATTCTCAATAGTGTCAAAATGAGACGGGAGAGGTCGCATAGTCATATACGTAATAGAGAGAGATTATTGATTACAATATAAGTGCTGAATATAGACATGAAATACTGTAGAGACATAAAGACAACACGATAGTCATAGAGAGAAAAATAATACTCCCTAAAATGATCCTGTAAAAATTAATTGCTCTCAGAAAATTCATATAAACTGTACTCATTTTTTAAAAAAATCTCCAGATTTTTTTTGCAGAACATTAACCAAGTGGCTTGTTGATAGTAGCAGTTTCATAGCCAATTAAATCGATAGGAATAGTACCAGAAAATTGTAGTAAATGAAGCGCATAGGTTAACAGACAATTAAATTTAGTAGCAGGGTCTGATAAATTCTGAGAGCCAGGAATCTCGAAGATTTTGTTGAAATTTCCACATTCAAATTCATATATTATTACGTTTACATCAGCGCAGATATATATGTCAATTGAATTACGTTGGGAAGATAGTGACCTAAAAAGGTCCTTAGTGTCCAAAGCAATAAGAAATTTAAACTGTTGACTTTCAATAACAGCAAGAGTTTGAAAAAGTATTTTACCTTTACCTATTTCTTCTCCAGCAGCCAAAATTTCTGCTCCACCAATGGACCTCACTGGACGTTTAGCTTTATGTGATTACCACGATAGCACATTAAATGTAGACCTATTTTTAAAATGACCAAATAGTATACCATCAATGTACATAACTGACCGCTGTCACATGATCGGCCAGCGTCAGAAAAAACTAGGATGGATTTTTTCAGAAAAGGCTTCGGCTGAACAAATGATATAGTCGTACCCGGTTTTTTTAATATCCGAAGCCCATTAGTCTGATAAATTAGTTGCTTAACGGTGGATCCAAGAGCTGCTTGTTGCATCCCACTTGAAAACTCTGCGCAGAAAATAGATGACGTTATACCAAGCCACCCTATTGATCTATTAGACTACGAAAACGTCTTCCTTTCTATTTCATTAATGACTTCATTTATCTGCCAGCGACGAGCTCGAGACATAGGGTATTCTTCAAGAACAGTTACCTTTTCATCCCCATTTGTCTCAATGGTATAATTGTCATTTTGAATTATATTGAGGCCAAAAATCCTTAATTCACCAGGTCCATGTACAATAGTTCCAAGCTTAAATTTCTCATCAATTAATTTAACCACCTTGTCAACTGCAGAGGAGTTGCCAGTAATAATTAAATCGTCTTCCATTTTTCCAAATATGCAAATAACAGTACCATTCGATTTAATAACGAACAGCTGAGAAATTGTATTAATTTGTTAAAACCGAATAGATATGAGAAGCGAATCTGACAGAAAGTTACACACAGCACGCAACCATTTTTTTCACACTTCCTTTCTGGCTACATTTCAATAAAATTACCACATTACTGGTATTTTCTTTCCTGGGTTTCCTCCCCCAATAACTTCTTATAAATATAAAAACTTTTCCTAGAAAAAATATTTCCCATCATGTTTTCATAAATTTTTCATTACGATAAAACTATCATCCACCGTGCCTTTATGGAATGATCCAGTTCCTTCTGTGAGACACACTCCATCAAAAATATTGTTCAGAAATTGTTTATTTACACTTCAAATTTTCAAAACCTCGTATACTTGTGCCTCGCTTCTCTTTAACTCTCTAAAAATTTCATGTTCAACATTTTCCATTGCACATAAAAATATGTTCGTCACCGTGAATGTGTCGCAATTATTAGGACAGTATGTTCAGAATAAATTATTGGAGATATGGGAAGGTTGTGGTTAGTATGTTCGTCCTTTATTTGCTTCTCTAACAATGACGGTTTTTCCTTCCTTTCGATAAAAGGAGTGAAATGTTGTTGCAAAATGCTTTCGTGTCAATCACCCGTCATGTACGGACAGTCCATGTATTTTATCAGTTAGTTTAATTATTTTATTTACCGTTGATGTATGGTGGATGCCACGTGAAACCTTCGTCCTCAATCATAACAATTCATGCTTCTTCAACTTACCATCCGTGATATGTTTCCGAATATTTACGTTTTCAGAACTATCCCAACTAAATCAAATTTCTCATTCCTCCCTATACCTTTCAATGCCACTCGTACACCAATTACAAACACGACTTTGCAAAATATTTCACATCACGTATCACCTCATGAAGTCACTTTTTACCGAAACTATCAACTACACATGCCGCTTGGAAACAAAACGTCCTTAAAATTAATGGAGTAGTATAAAAAACGTTTTTCAGAACTTTGAAAACGCTATCCAGACTTGTCCTATCGTTTTAAGTGCACCGATAATTATAAATGTACTTCATTTCAGGTAATGACATGTCGGTGCCTTTTTGTCATTTTCTGTCGTCTATTTCATCATTTTCCAGTGCCTGTTATCTTTCACTTTCAGAAGAATGACATGGATCGATACCCACACCAGCCCCTCATACCTCCACATGAGTCTTGAAATGCACAGATGCTTCAAGAAAATACCCTGATTACCAGCACACAGCACAGACTATTGCTGTATTGTCCATATATTATTGCATTTGATTTCTTCATGCACACCCACAATAATAATTTTGGGCATAAATATAACAAGGGCTGTGCAGAGCAGAGACCTGTTATTTCATTTTCTTCCAGCTTCCTACAAAGAGGTTACTGTCCATACAGTCACTTTTCTACTGCAATTAGTATTTTTTGATGTACACTGTAGTCACCTAATTGGTTCAATGTAAAATTATCATGCTCACCGATAAAAAGTTTTAAAATATTTCACTTCCGAAAACACCTCTTATCCAAAAACATTTCACTTTCTTAAAATTGCGTTCCCCTTCACGCATTTATTTCAGCGAAAATTCACACATTAGCCGTAAGACTCACTATGGTTTTTCGTCAGATTTCGCCCACACTTGTCGGTTTTCAAATGGGAAGTACCATTGCACAGGACCTGATATCAAAACTTTGAAAAAATTTCGAATTGTCCCATACCGCGAATCTAAAAAGGAGAAGGGGGTTTTGTAAGACATGAAATGTAATAGATGGCGCTCGTTTCTATGACACTGTTTGAATTTGGTACTTTTTTGGCTATAAAAGCGCAGTGATTGGCTAAAGTACGGAAGAGACCTCTTTTTGAAGTAAATGGTGCTGTATTATTTTGACGGAATACAGGAGCGCAGATGGAACGCGTGGACGGTTACAATATGTGTTTGGAAAAGAAAAGTTGGGAAATCATTTCCCCAATTTTTCCATGTAGAATGATTCCACGTTACATGAAACACGTGTGGGCGAGACCAGTTAACGTAATCTCGGAAGAAGTGTTTATGGAAATATAAAGTGATACTAAGAGTAGAGCAGACTGGAACTACTGAACTTATTCAAGTTGCGATGAGGGTTTTTCAGATCTGGGAACTGATAATTTTAGATTGTAGGACATTGGAAACACGTGCGGATGTACCTATGCACCCGAGCCTGTTTCTGCTAACTGAGGGCGCACTTTTTTGGGAAGTCTACCCGTCGCAGAGTGTGAGTGGGATCCAATCAACTTTTCAATTTATTACGTGACATAATATATAGTCTTCTTTCTTACGATATCGTCCCTCTTCTGTAGTCTGAGTGGACAGTAGGTGGTTATGGTAATGGTTGGTGCGCGGGAGGTCAAGAGGGTCGGAAGGAGGGGGTTAAAAGGGCAAGAAAGAAGTATGTGAAACAAGAACATGAATAAGAGAATGAGGAAACGGAAATTACGGAACAAGAAGAATCAGACGTGGAATTGGTAGTGGTCATTTACAGGGAGAAAATGTGGATATGGGCGCTGATAGAACTGAATTGGTAGAAACAAATGCAAATATTTCAAAAATATGGTGATGTCAACGAAAAAGATGATCCTGTGTGAGTGTATCGTGCCTTTATCTGAAGAGATGCAAAGATAAGTTCAAGAAGATGTCTCAGACATTTCTCCATTTAAAATCTAAAGATACTTTGAATGGCGGAGTTTATCAAAATGTTTGACGTTCAAGTTCATGTTGGTGTCAATATGGGGCGGTTTTATTGATTTAGTGAACATTTTGATATAATTTAGGTGTTTTATAATTGTTAGTTTGACAGTTTCGCCAACGTGAATGGTGTACAGGATTGGAGGGAAACAAATGCAATCGGGCGACCACCGCCAAAAGGGTGCTGCCCGCCACAGGCGACGAAAATGTGATGTGCTTATAGTGTAAGTATTTAGTTAAACTGTAATACAAATTGCTTACCATGTTGTCTTCATGGGTGGAGCACGTCTTGATTGATTTTATTATACTGATTGATTTTACTGCAATGAATTCCATGTTGGTTGAATTTGCAGTAATGAACTCCACAGGGAGACGTAGCAAGTTGTTAAAAGTCTATAAATAGGACAACTTGAGAAATGAATAAACGCAGGTACCTTTTTCATAATACTTTCATATAAAAGAAATGTTTTGTTGTAGATACTTTAGCAGTTTTACATGTATATCACTGTTTTATGCAAGAAATGCTTCTTGTGATGATAATGTTTTATTAGTTCTAGATGTGAAGAGAGTGCGTATCTATGTTTGATTCACCGGTATATTTACATAAAAGATGGATCTGCATTTTTTTCAATTATTAAATTGTGCATGATGCATCAAAAACATAGGATCTTGTCCTTGGCCTTGGCCTTAGGACCTTTACTTTGATCATGAGCTTAAACTTCACATTCATCTTCAACTTAAAATTCACCTTCAAATTCACCTCCATCTTCACCTCCACCTCCAATTCCACCTCATTAAATAGTGAATGGTTACGTTTAGCATTCAGGCGCAGGATGGAATGGTACATGAGCACTGAGGTATCATCTATATATTATCCTGGAGGGTAGAAATTTGAAAGATGCAATTTAATAGGAATATGGACGCAGTTTTCATGGGAAAGGTCAACTGCTATCTATTCACAACTCACGAAATTCAATCATTCCTTCGACTCATGGTCATAGCGACGGAGAAGTCAAGGAAAGTGATGATGGTGGTGTTGATGATGTAGAACATATGGATTAATTGGGAATGATAGATGTTAAAGAGCCACTGTTAGGTTGAAAATTGCTCCTTGAATGAATCTTTCTTTGTTTACGTTGTATTTCTAAGTTTATTTCTAACTATGTGCTGAAGTAAAATGTTCGTTTGTTCTTAGAAACGGTTCTACTTAAATATGTATATGTTCCAGTACATAATTCCATATGTACATGATGAAGACAATCATTTCTTTGAAATTTCCTGTATTTGATAGTGGCTGTCATCTCACTTAGAGATTGCAGACAACAGAAAATATGTAAATATTTTCCTCTATAAGGAGGCCGAAAAATGGCAGGAAATTAAATACTTGATTTTTTGTTGCAAAATTTTAATTATATAATTTCCTGCAAATAATTTCCTGTGTATGGAAGCCTAGAAATTGCAGAAAATTGAATAATTGATTTTTCACAACAGGGAATAATTTATTTAATCTTGGATCTGATACATAATAACCCCTTGTCTTCGTACAATGGAGCCGTGTTTCCTCTACACTCAAAACACTTATTTCAGTCTTGTATACTTTTAAAATTTCATCTTTTTCGGAGTCTTCCAATGATATTAATTCCTTCTTCGACTTAATAAGTTAAACCCAGGAAGAAAATTGCATTTTTGAACAAAAGATATGCGCATGACTTCCTGGTGTAGAAACATGTTCCTTTGAATCTGCCGATTCTTTCATGTCTTCTGCTGTGAACTGATTGAGATCAGAATTTGGATAGTAGTTGTTTTATCTAATGTTGTATGGAGGGTCTGTTAGAATAAAATGAACATTATGTTGTACAGTCTGACCTATAGCATCTTCATGTGTGTCAGTAAGGGACTGAAAATCGCACTGATAGAAGCAACAGTAATTATGCATACTTAATTCCAGCACTTCCATTTATTTCAATCCCATTGTAGTCAGCTCATCTAAAGCTGCTGGTTCGACATCATTTTCCTTCTTAACTTCTGCCGGGATATACGAAGATTGGATTGGGGATGATTCCGTTGGTTGGTTGCCACTAACCTTAGATTTCTTCATATTTATTTGAAATTCTTCATAAGACGGTCAACTTTCACGCCCACCATTACATGTTTCCGTTTCCTCCAAAGGCGAAATAGTATTATCAACTTCTACGATAATTTCCATGGTGTTACTAACTGGAACGGATACGCTGAGAGGATCGGATACATGATTGGGTATACAAGAAAATAATTGCGTCAATTACGAACTGTGCGGATCACAAAAGGAAGGTTTCAGCATTGGAGTTGATTCCAAGTTGAAATCGGGGTCGTACAACGAGATGTTGCAAAATATTTTGTGTAGGTTGGTAAAACATGAAGATTCGATGTAGCTAAATGCTGTGTCCACTTTGTTTGTTCTTTTCCAAAGTTGTTCGGACACCAATTATTCGATAGTGACTGGTTCATCATCTGCCGTAAATGTTGTTTCTTGAGTAACTGGAGAGAAACCATGGTTACTTGTAGAAAGAACTTCAAATCTGGATGTTGTTGAGTGGTAAAAGATGTACGGTGAAATCATGGTACTGACTAGAGTAAAGTCTATTGGTGCTGCCAGTCTTGCCCACGCCTTGAAAATTGTTTGAAAAACGAACGCTATTTTAGTACCAGTGAAATGTTTGGTGCTGAGACTATTTCTATTACGCGTCTTAGAATTTGTTCTCCACAGTTTATCCGATACAAATGAAATTCTGTGGTAAAAGAGGAGACATTAGAAAGTTGTCGGGATAGACATGTTGAATTAGTTCCGTCTAGGTCTTTTTCTAGTTGACTGGATAATCATGTGAATGAATGTTGGACCAACTAAGAATCCAATTGAAGTGAAAATGTCAGTGAACAAGTCAGTGAACAATTGCAGTGTGCGTTCATCGGTACAACCATATTTGTATATGGCAAGAGACGCATGGGCTATCTGACGCACTTGATGAGAATCCTTTTCTGCTAGAATCTTGTCACCATCATCTCCTCTAGGCTCGAATACCGATTGTTTCAAACCCTTTTTTCTGTCATTTTACTTGCTTTCGAAACGTGTTGATATGCGCTTAGAAATAGGTTTGTCATGTAACCTCAACCATTCCAGATAATTCTTGAAGTTGACATTCCTGTAGTTGAATTTTTCTTTGAAAGATGAACCGAAGAAACAGTCAATAAAGGAAAAAAGCAGAAATCGAGTGAATTCAGATTCAATGGCTCAGTTTTCTCGATAGAGAATTTTCCAGAAAAGGTTGAATATGTCATGTTGTGGTTTTGCTCCGTTCCCGTGTTGGAAAAGAAGTTTAAAACTGTTGGATAATGGGATGTAGAATGTTGAAATTGATGTAAAATGCTTCTGGTTGATGTTGGTGGAGAAGAGTATATAGAGTGTGAAGTTGCTGTTAAAATGATCAAATTGTACGGCATTGCTTTTAAGTTGGCTTGATGTGTGTAGATGCTTATGGTGCTCATATGATGACTTTGAAGAAATTGTTGCTGCAAAGATATGATAACTTCTGCGGAAGGTCGTAATGATCGGGTAGAGGCGCAATCGTCGATTTTGGTGGTGAAAGAATATGAACGAACGTGAAGAAGGTAATGTAACGGTAGTTGTACCGTAATGTTATGTCCAGGAAAGCTATATAATATTGTGATCTGGTATATTTCGTAGAAAATTAAATAAATAATTTTCCGCACGGCGTTGCATGGGCCTGTTTGTATGACTGAAACAGACGAAAAAAATGTTAAATTTTTCCTCCACATGAAGGAAGTTTGGCAGAAAATTAAATATATAATGTTTTCAACAAAAAATCAATTACTTAATTTTCTGCAATTTTCAGCTTCCATGCGGAGGAAGATGTTTTGCAGAAAATTATATGTTTGATTTTTTGCAAAAAAAATCAATTATTTACTTTTCAGCAATTTTTCGGCCACCATACGGAGGAAAAATATTAGAATATATTTGCGAGTAATGATTTCCGCCGCAAAAATATGTTGCAATATACCACGGGTGAGCACAACACACCAGTACGCGGAACAATTATTGAGTCGTTACAGAAGCACCGTTCGATTAAGAAAGTCATACAACAGTTCCGTTTATGATAACAACAATTCCGCTTATGATAACAAAGACAACAAACAGATCATCAAAGTCATACAACTGAACCGAGGTCGGTGTCAAATGGAAATATATTCTGTTCTGTGTAATGGGTACACCATTACGAGATGGCTCTTCAAAACCAGCCGTCATCAACTGACTTTACGTTATCCTTCTTCACAACCAGACGTCGTCAATTAACTTCAAACATTTTCAACTACAACATTATTCGGTAATAATCAACTATGTCATTATATTCTGCATCTGCACAGAAACATTATCTCATGCATCGCTATCTCCCGGCAAGAAGTAAAGAACTATTCCACAAGCTGGTTCTTAGAGAGGAAAGCTGTGCAGATGCAGCAGCATGGGGTATAGTTCCAGATGTTTCTGTTGAGCTGTACTGTCTAGATGATGATTCCGTTAAAGTGGTGAAGTCATCCCGAGGGTGCCATGAAATTGATTGTTTGGATATGGGTGCAGTCCTTGTTGGTGCGGCAAAAGTAAGGGCTGGAAGTGGAACTAACTCAGGAATTGTAGCGAAATGGGAATCGGCTGCACTGGATGACAAATTGGACAGAGTGGAAATATACGCTGTGGAAATCAAGGCGATGCATAAGGGGCGGGAATATCCGTATAATGAAAAGAATGAAAGTGGTACCAACGAAGCAAACCCTCGTCATTTGGAATCAGAAGATGGTGTTCATTGCTGGGATTCTCAAGCAATATAGGTTATCGCAGTTCAACGCGCGAACAGTGATGGTAATGAGGAGACAGATAGCGGAAGGTCTGTTCAGCTCTCAGACTTTAGCCTTTATAATTATCTGCCTCTCAAATTATGCTTCAATTCGGTCAAGTGAGAAACGCCAAGAACCCTGTCAGGGATGTCAGCATCGAGCATCGTAATATATTCGTTAAATCCTTTGAAAAAATTGGTATCAAGTTGGTTTCGGAATGCTCTCTGTGACTCTCCAATCTGAAGATGTTGCCGGGAAGTATACTGGTATGTCGCACTTATGCAACCAGTAAATAGATAGAATTGTACTGAAGTCTGACAAGTCATTATTTATTGTGGACGAGATACATCGCCTGTCCGCACTCAAAATTCTTGGTGGAATGGCCACTTCTAAAACAAATTGGCCAAGAGATCGTATTCGTGTCGCTCTTCTCGTACGTGAATACAAGCCAACCATGAAACTGTGAGAAGTTTTAAATCTCAGCAGGTCACGAAATATATCGTTGTCGAAGATAAAAAAGGATCTTTATTTCATTGACCACATGAGCAATGTCATACTATATGCTGAGACCCTTACCGAACAATATAAGATACTGTTTGGAGAAGCGAGGACAGTGGATACTGCGAGGGACATGGAAAGGACAAATTTCAATGATACAAAAAGTACCTAAACATACGAACGGTACGCTCGTGTGGGAAAGATTCTCATCAGATTCCAATATATCTGTCATTTCAAGGATCAAGACTATACCTCAGTTTGGAACTGGCAAGTTCTGGTAAATGAGGGATGACGTACATGAACAGTGTAATTATCATCAACGGTACGGAGGAGACTATAATTTACCTATTGGATGCACCTGAAGCATATTTTGGATACTCAGCAAAGAGAACGTTTGATGCAACTGTTTTCTATCGGCCTGGAAATAATTTCTTAAATTCTATGAAGACATTGTTGGAAGCAATTGCGGACGGTGAATGTGATTTACCAGAAAAAACTAGTTTCGAAAACAGTTCAGGAACTAATGAAAATTGTCATCCCAGAGACACTAACGAGGAAGCAAACTATTCATGCGATCTTTTGCAATCACATGCAATTTTTCGAGTATGGTGTTGGAAATAAGTCTGGAGAATTGGTTACGAGTGCAAGTAATAACCATGACATATTTGTCAAAAAAAGGCAGTATATTTCAAAGAAAGTAATGATGGTGGGAATGAAAGAAAGAAAACAAAAGGAATGAGTGTCCATGGTATTATTACAGCACATACGAGAAGCAAGAAAAGACAGAAACTTGAAATTATAGATGTACAGAGTAGTGACGAGGAAGAACCTCGACTGAAAAAGAATGCAAATGAAAAGAATCCTATATTATCTGACCTGGAAGAAGACACGCCAGATATTGAGTCTTCGACAAGTCGTGGAAGATCAACATCAAGAAAACGGAACGTTTTACCTGCTAAGTCAACACCAATAAAACGACTAGGTAGAATGCCGGGGCCCTTGCCAAGGTCTACAGCGGAAAACAGTATTTACCCCTATGATAACGAACAACCTCGAAATGATATGCTGCCTGGATCTAGTTCTATGTGGAATAAAAGAAACAAGATTTGTAGAGATGAGATGACCATTCAATAAATTCTACAACACCGAAGACACAATCTAACAGATGATACCGTCAATAGAGTAACGAGGAAGCGTAGAAGTCAAGAGAAACGGACGAGAAAAATCAAGATTGACAAGACGGACGGAGAAGGCAAGAAAGTAGTAGATGTGGAAATTTTATATGATACGAAGACTCTGCTGAAGTCGGAACTAATCCCAGATTCTCATCGTGCACATGTTTTTCATGTATGATCAAATAGTAGCATTGAGAGCTATTTCTTGGACGTGCGCCGCTTACATGAAAGTAGAATATATGGAACTTCTCAATGATTGCACAGAATCGGAGAAATAGTTACATGAAACAAGGAATGTTGAAGGAAGCTGTGGACTTGCGTAATCATGCAAGAAAAAGCAGCAATTGGATATTGATGGTTACTGCATTCTGCAGAGTATGCATGATCCTTTGTACATGGATGAGACAATGAGAAAAAGGTATAGAGAAGCGCTGCAGGAAAACCATGAATTTTCTTCACAGACAATTGATGAAATGTTTACCGAAATTCAGACATGGTGTCCGGGCGAAGAGGCGCTGAAATATGAAAGCAATAGAGATCATTGGGTCCAATTATCAACACTGGTAATTATGGAAATGATGAACATGACAGTAACAATGGCATTGGACGTCACTCCAGCTCAAGAAGTCAACTTGAAAATAAAATGGAAAGTCATCATGACTATGTATGGATAGCTAAACACCGTGCTGCACTATACCTATGAATTGGATTGTTTTTCTCATTGTTGAATTTAGATAACAATTGAAAATGGCCGACAAAAATTCCAAACGATGGTGGCCGCTTTCTGATCACTGGTGAGGATTGTTCAGCACAAAATGTTCACAATAAATTCGAAGTCAGGGAGAATACTTGACCGGTTTCTTCACAATCACAACTGCTGATGAAGGCGTATCGTTATGGATAGCTCCTGGATCCCATCGTTATGTCCATTTCAGCCATGAAGAAAACGACAGAATTGCAAGTTGTTGGGAAATGCATTAAATTCAAATCCCTCACAGTCTATTTTCATTGGTGATGGTTACATTATACATGCAGGGAAAGGATGGAATGGAACAGGAGCACTGAGGTATCATATGTATATTATCCCAGACGGTAGCAATTTTAAAGATTCTATTTGATCCTCATATGGATGTATTTTTGGCAGGAAATGTCAACGACTGTCTGTTCACATATTTCATAGTTCAATCAGTCCTTCAAATTGTGGTCATAGCGACGGAGAACCCAATGAAATTTATGATGGCGGAGACGATGAACTACAAAATATGGATGATTGGGAAATGGAAAATGTTGAAGTGCCACTGTTGGTTTGACAATTGCTCCTTGGTCAAATTTATTTTTTTCACCGTGCATATATAAGTTTATTTCTACATATATTCTAAATTAAATTGTACGTTTATTCCCAGATACGGTTCTAGTTAAATGTGTATATGTTCCTGTCATCTTTTTACAATGTCATGTATTTGCCAATACAGTCTGTTATCTTACTTACAGACATTGTCGATAACAAAAAAATGTAAAACCTTTTCCTCTATATGGAGGGCGAAAATTTGCAGAAAATTAAATAATTGATTTTTTACAACATTTTTGGCATCCATATGGAGGAAAATTTTAATAATTTTTAAATTGGAACATGATTATATTTATTTTGACTACTTACAGTGGTAGAATCGACTACTGGTACTGGCAGTAAAAAGTAAGAAATATCGGTGGTGAAGTTTGTCCCTATTAACAAATTGTTCTAACAATATTCAAATTAATCAAAGAATGAGACATCTACCGCTATTGCTTTGGATCCGATATTCCTCTATAAGGGTAAAGAAAATATTCATCTGTAATACAACGTACTGCACATACTTGACAGACGTTTGGGCTGATTGAAAACGACATGCCACGTCATGCAAATAAAATAAGAAGAAGAGGTTGCACACGTTGGGTCATGCAACAAATGGAAACGGTTATCAGCAGAACACGGACAAATCAGATGCCCATTACAAATAACCTGAGGTGGAAACATTGTACAGCAATGAGCCCGAGTTTTCAAATCCTTATTATCAACGTCGCTTCGAACCTTAGTAACAGGTCGCTGACGAAATAGATACACGAATCATTTGGTAACGTTATCAGCATAAATTGGAAATGACGCTGTAGGTAAAGCAATCTGGATGCTTCGAGCAGATAATCTTAGTGCGAGTGTAGTTCGTAACCACATAACTGATTGGAATAAATGCATGAAAATTATGGACAGAACAGTGGATCGGAGTTTAATCGATGACGAATTTCAAAAAATGGAGGTTCCGTACAGCACTGCGTCAGACGACAATAGAAAAGCCTTCCTTTAAAATATGACTTCATTGATGTGTTACGTACACAAATGAATGTCGCTAGTGCCATAGTGAAGTTTAGACCTTGATTCAACGAGCTTGACCGTGATTATATCTCACATCCCCTGCACTCCGAATTCTTTGCACAGTTTTACATGTAGATAAGAAGCCATGTAATGACAAATGGCAAGTCTTCCATTCAGTGGAATAAAAGTAGATACACGTCGCCGATGTCCTTCGTTGAAATGTTACAGATATATTTCGATAAAACAGAAACAACTTTGAAGTCGCAATTCTTTGTTGGTTATTCCATACATGTGACATTTTTGAATATGTCTACAAAATTCAGAAGTTTTCTGATAGACCATGGTTATACTCTAGTTGTCTTTCTTCCTGTTGGGTTACAAGGACCACAGTCAGAGAAAGTCATAGAGGACTACTGCGTAAATAATGACACAGACAGCAACGAAATTATGGCAATTGACGATCACGTCCCACTGACCTCGTCCGTGCGGGTTTGAGATTATAAAATGGTTTCGTTGCATGACGTAATGACAACGGTTCTTGCTCCGTTAATTGAAAATTACGTGGAAGGTTTTACGGTATGTATAAAGAACAAAATTAAATGGAATTGTTTCCCTGTCATAGTGTCATACCGCTGTGACATACCAGAAAGAAAAGACATATCTGGAGTTCTACATAACTTTAACATCACATGTCCATGCGTGGGATTCTTGGGACCTTCAACCGATTTCAAGACAGATCCAATATCTGAATTATCGCCTCCCAGAAGCATTGACTATGTACGAACCAGAAAGGATTCCATTACTACTTTGTTGAAATCAGCAACTACAGCGTAGTAAACAGTACAGAAGAATTTTTTGCAAGGGGAAGCACAACAAATTATGCAGGACTTTTACGTCGCATCATGGGTCCCATTTCTAGAAAAGCTGGAGGGGAGGCATCCGCACCTACTTCTCCCAGGTTTCTTCTCAATGTTTACTTATAAGCCATTTCTTAACCTGCATTTCGGTACTTCGAAAGCAATCAAAACTTGTTTCATGACATATCTTTCAAGTCCATTATTAACTATGAAAAGCATGGACAAGCGGAATAACGGGAAAAAAGTTCGGGCACAGCGCGTGGAGTTGTTACGGGCTTTTAATGCACTCCTCGCTGTAATAGAAAATCAGTTCGGGGCACTCGGGTTTCATTTTAACTTCTCAACAAGGGAGAAATTCCAACAGCGGAATGATTTCTTCCTAAGTAATTCAATTCGAGGACTGTTGGAGGGGAAGATTATAAATATTGGGATATGGTTTTCCCTTTCGTGGCAGGATATATTGATAGAGTAAATGGTTGTCAGGATGATTCTTCTTTGACAAACATTTGCATAAATTTCACAACATTAATTAAAGATTTTCTATACGACTATAATTCCCTCGGATGGTCACAGGAATCGATAGCTGACATCGGGGACAGAATTACTATTCTCAAATTGAAAATAATAGAAACATTTCAGAAACATTGCGATACTGTAATCTACACATTGAAGTTCCATTTACTATACCACGTGGTAGAAGGCCTCTCTAGGTTTTTACGTCTAAATATTATTGATGAATCACCTTATGAGAACTTCAATACATCCTTCAAACAGTCATATCGGTCTACTTCGAAAAGGATGGAAACAAGAATGGATGAAACGCTGCAAAATATGGGACCAACAATTTCAAAATATACATCGAGGTTCAACACATGCTGCTTTTCTAAAACAACTTCCAATCCATATTTCTATACCTCATTAGACAAATACGACTACTACTACTAAAGCTAAAACACAGTTATCACCATATTTGGTACGGGACGGTATTTCTGTTTCGTTACAACAGGTTGTTGCCACAAAACAAAGAATGAGAATGTGTAACGAATCCACAACGAAAATTCCTATTATAGTATTGAAAATCGTGTCGCGAACCAGTCTGACAGTATTCACGGGTCTCGTTCAGACCTACTTCCGAAACCACCATCTGTTGTTTAGAAACTCCGAAATTTCTCTCACATTTTTCAAGTCACGGTACATAGTTGGCAGAAATCGCCCGATGTTGCAACATTATGACAGTTCTAGGAATATTGTAAATTACAGACCTCCTCCACCACATAGCCGTAAAAGGCAACGCATATATGCAAGGAAACAGTTCGGTCCGACCAAGAAGAAAAGGAATAGTTTCGTTCTTATGAAGGGTGGCTACGGACGTAGTCTCGTTTAATATATAGCAAAGTTCCTCTTTCAATTCCATACGAAAAAATACCGTACTATGGACAGGAAGAATTTGGCTTTCGTATAATACATGGAATTCACCCAGCCTCTGTAGAATGTCGCTAAAGTTCTGAATTGCATATGTCTTCAATAGTTCACATAGGATGAGGTTGACTACACAAGACATGGCGCAGAAACAACTTCTGTGGAAAATATTTTAGAAACAGGAGAGTGGTACTATGCCATTGATTTCAATACCATATGTTAATCTGTACATGTATTGCGATCAAATTTTGGAATTGATTAGTTCACTGAACAGCTTCCATGGCTGAAGAAACGGTTCTACGGTAATCATTTTCATGGTAACGGATTCGTTCAAATCTCTACCAACTGATACTGACGAGGATGACGAAGATAATTACCCCACGTAACATGGTCTTATACATTATTTTATTTCACGTTACATGTTTTGTCATTCCAAATATTCTTCCATGTTTCCATTCACTTCATTACCTCCTTCATCTTCAAAAAAAGTACTTCGTGCTGGTCCTTCTTTGTACGGCTCTCCAAGTTTATCAATACCTTTCCAGTCAGACGCTAATTCTGCGACATATCAATCATAAATAATTCCGCATTGCGTTTCTATGTACTGTCGAAACCAGGTTGATTGTATAGATATAAAATATTTCTTTGGAATTTTCGTGGTAACAATTATTGTGGCGTCACGTTCCATTTTTTTGAACAAACTTTCTTCCTCTCCATCTACACATTCCGGTATTTCCAACCTTTCAGGGACCCTTTCTTCTATATACCATCTTATTTTCCCAATTAACTGTTTCGTAGCCAGTTTTACATACTTCAAAAACATTTGGTTGAATTCTCTCTGACGACCTCTCACACGATATTCCTTCACAATGAGCAGTTTAACACAGCTACAAATCCAAGCATCTACGCAAGTAATTCTCATTACAGTACCTTCCACAATGTCCCCTTCTTCTTCATCAGGGATATATCCAATAAAATCATGCAATACCGCAGGACCAATCTTGTTTCTAACCAGATTCAACTTTTCTTCGTCGTCGCCATGTCGGTCAACGTATGGTTCAAAGAACCTGCCAAATTCACGTAATTGAATATCTCAGAGGTCCACAGTACGCCACCATGACATTTCTAACACACCGTTTCTATTAAATTTCATTACTTTTTTCTTTGCGATAGCAATTTCCACCTTCCTTCGTTCCGTTCCACCGGATTCCTGGAAATTTAATAGGGATAGTAGAGAGCCCTGGCCAATTGCTTCAAAGAATCTGTCTTTTGCAGCTCTTTTTCTTCTACCAAAAAAATCAGATAACAACTGTCTCAAACGCCTCTTTAAAGTACTAAATTTTGATAGCTCTTCAAAAACGTCATCCCTCATTTATTCCGTTCGATTTATGTCTACGATTTCACCACATGAAACTTCAGCTCTAAAAGTAATGAACGTATAATATCTTTCTCGCTGTTGATGGAGGGCACATATATGTTATTTCAGCTGCACAGGAAAGTCATTGGTGTTGGTACAATCATTGAACCATCCGACCGTTTTATTCCATTCTCTTTAACAATTTCTGCTCTGTTCGTCCAGTTTCTAGTATTCCGCTCATTATATGGGTCCAGTTGACAAGTTTACTTGATTTCACACTTCTGCATTCTCAGTTCTAGTGCCAGCCCAATTCCCAAATATTTCGTGGGAACTTTCCTTATCACCCTCTCCACAGACTTTCGACGACTCCTATTGTTATCTCCCATCTTTTTAAGAAGTTTTTGATTCAAAACTTCTAAACTCTGCACCATTCCTTCTACTTCGACATTCTTAAAGTCAAATTTCATCACTTCTGATTGTAGATCATTGACTGGAACCTCTTTACTCATCACCTCCCGTGCTTTCTCATTGACCGAAACCTTGTACTAATTCATCATTACAGGAAGTCTAGTGTTTTCCCCAGTTAGTTTTCGAACCTCTTCTTCCAGCCGACGGAAATCTTCCAAATTCACTTCTTCTTGTACCGACGAAAATTCTTCCATGTAGCACCCACATCTGTAGCGTTTCTACCATTTACTCATTATTTACTATCAAATTACTATCCGTTCTGGAATATATATCATTCGTGTCGCGGTTGTTCACTTCATCAATACCACTATAAATGAAGATTCGTTTGTACCTGTTCCGCTCATTCTACCATTAGAACCTCTTCCATTCCCACGAAGTCCACCAATAGTTCCTCTATCTCGACCTAGACCAACACCGCACCTTTCCACAGCCATGTTATAACTAGGCCCACTGATTTCATCTACAGCATCATCACTTCCACAACTACCCGTTCTCGCCAACTTTCGACAAGGGTTCCGAATTTCCAGCTGTTGACCCCTACAATCTTTCCGAACGTTTTCTGGCGCCACTGCTAGTCGCCATAACTGATATCAGAACACTAAATGAATCGCAATAACTTGAAGATTAACTTTTACTCCAGGTACAATATTATCTTCAACTTTTACTAATGAAACCAGTTCCACCATAGCTTGAAACTCCATGTAACAGTTTTTGATTAATATGAAACCTGATCTCACACGCAAGGCAATAATTATCCACACTAATGATGGCACGGCAACACGGCTAACCACCTACACTGT
>JAULBU010098312.1:0-26768 GCA_032358235.1 Odonthalia washingtoniensis
TACACACAGTTGATTGATTTTAGGATATTCTGTATCATAATATGATACATTCAGGCCAAATAATTCTTTTAAGGATCCTTAAAATTTGATTTATCACAACTGGAAACTTGTGGTTTGCACGACAACAGAGTGGTCGTGTAGGTGCAGGAAAGAGAATGCGTACGTACCACTATTTGAAATGTTTTCTGTACGACAACTACTACTAAAAGTGGCATTTATAGCACGATGGTCAAGGCGTATTGCGTTCTCAGAGTAACAAGTTGGTCGCTTACTCAGGTCGTCCTATGTTGGAGATGCTGTGGTCTCTTTGAGCTGTTTCTCGTTCTTCTCCTTTTACCGATTGTTTCGGTCTTAGAAAGAGATGTTCGACTGGGATGAAGTTTTCCAATGACTTGGCTAGAGCATCAACTTTCGCTGTTCGTGCAATACTCTTTTTCTTCGATTGCCACATTTTCCTTCTTTTCCACTGCTACAAAGTGTATTTTCGTTCTTACAAAATTATTAAAGGGCCATTTGGGGATCATTGTGGGAGAAAGTGAAATAGTGGACCATATTGTAGTGAATTTGGATTACATTAACTACAATATGGTATGGTATGTACGAAAATTATTGGATTTTGTATGATATTTCATTTCGATTGGCAAAATCTGTACGGTATTTTTCAGAAATGCCCTGCTATTTTTGATAACATACCGTACCAAACCAATCAAATGTACAGCATTGCAAGTTCTGTCTAAACAATGCCCCATTGATTTTGGAATTGAAATCATACATCACACTTATTCCATTAAATGACTTTTTCTCTCCATTGCCATAACCCTCCACCATTCCCATCCTAATTCTCAGCTGATCGATAGCCCCCTATTCAAGAATTTTTCAACCAATAACCCCCTAGTCACAACTTTTACTATTATTGTATCAAGGGCATTGCAGCACTTATTAAGGCGAAAAATAAATCACCGACAGCATGTTTTATGCGCCACCTTCGATTCGTGTGCATGAATTGAATTGCTCCACCACATACAAAAAAAAATATTTGAGGACATGGCTTCTTTTAATGGTTATGCATAGTTGCGCAGAGATTTTGGACATACTGTCAAATTATTCGTGTATTCTGGAAAGGAGATAAAGTAGATACGAGTCATCGCTGTGTATTTTTAATCAGTTGACGAAAGATGGCTATATGCAAAAAGCGATTTTTTTGATGCATCTACAGTCGATCTTACTGTCGACTCGCCCCGACGATTCGATCTGCGCGCACAATTCGTGTGACGCCGAATATAAGGAGGACGAGGGAAGACAGGAGAGTAGAAGAGAAAGAAGGAAGAGATGAGAGTAGAGAGAGCGAGCGAGCGAATAAATGGGAGTAGAGAGAGCTAACGAAGGGAGAGGTGAGAAGACGAGAGAGAAGGGAGAATGGAGAAGGAAGGGACGAGAGAGGATAGGGAAAAAAGGAAGAAAGAGAGACGTGGTAAGAAGACGGTGAGAAGGGGAAGGGAAGAACGAAGGAATAGATGAGAGAGGAGAGGAGGGAAGGAAGAAATAGAGGGACGCGGTGAGAAAACGACAAGAAGGGGGAGGGAAGAACGAATAGACGAAATGGGTTACATTATAGAAAGTATGATTAATAAGAATACAAATCACGCAATACAGTACACTGTACACTTTAACCGCAATGAAATATTATTATTCAATTTCAGAATAATACACTAACGATACACGTGTTTGATTCTAGTGAAATCTACTGTTGCAATTAGAATAATTACGGACAGTAGAATTCTAATACACGTGTAATCAATTTTTCCAAACAAAAGTCGACCTCGTCTTTAGTATACATACTGTACCGGGGAGGAGGAAGGAAGAACAGTAAAGAAAGATAGACATTTAACAAACAACCAGAACCCACAAAACTTGCACGAACGCTACGATAGCCTCAAAAACGGTGAGAGGAGACTCAACCCAAAGCGCCTCAACCGATCTAGTCATCTACCATTGAGATAAAAGACGATCCTCGTGCGCTTAGTACTCGTGCGATCAATTGTCTTCAACTACGATGCCAGAGTTGGTAAAGAGATACTACATTTAGTATCGCGACATCACACCCGTAAAGCCATCTAGCGACGGCAGGAGACGAGTCCATTCCGCTGACAAAGTAGCGGATCAGAAATAATCTATCCACCCGGGACACAGTAATTACATACTAACTTCAATACACATCCAACCTAGCTACACACAGATCCACTCACGCCGCTCGGTCGCCGATTGGCTACCTCATCAAAAGGGAAATTAGGATAACAATAATACTTTGTTATCTTTATCTTTATTTCATTTGTAATCATTGGCATTATTATTATTATTATCTTTATCCTTGTCAAACTTATATCCATTGACATTATTATTATTATCTTTATCCTTATCAAACTTATAACCATTGACATTATTATTATCATTATTGCCATTAATACTTTGATAATCATTGACATTACTATTATCATCTTTGCCGTTGATACTTTTATAACAATTATCGCTATTGTTATTATTACCTTTATCACAAATATCTTGACTACAAGTATTATTATTATTATTTTCGCTGGTGTTGTAGATTGTCTACTTCATTTAGAATCTTGAGATTCGGTAGGGTGATTCTATACTTACCGACACTTATGACGATTGCTCTTATTATGGTGTATTTATGTGCATACCGAGCAGAATTTCGAGGATTATGTCGAGGGTTATGGAGTTCTTAAATGCTCTCTAAGATACTTGAATGTATCATCCATTACTGTTTCTTGCAGCTCAATGCGCCCAAAACCAGAGGTGGGGGAGACACTAAAGGGTTTCGAATCCTTCGTTCCAAGTAGCTCGTACTTCACAGCAATTTGCCAAAAGGGGAATGAAAAGCAGATATGGCTATATGTAGGTATTATTTGACTTTACTGACGAAAAGTCGTGTAGAGGGAAGATCAAGAGATAAGAGTCGATGAAAGTTTGGTTACGAGCGCACATTATTTGCGGAATTACTGGTTAGTCAAGGGACTAATCCTTGAGGGATGAGGTCGAACGACGGTACGGCCGGTTATATCACGACCAACGTGAGGCTAACTATAACTAACGCTTGTAAGACGGAGTCGAGATCTAACGTGTGCGCTGACGGTTAATGGCCAATTCCAAAGGATACTAGACGATGATGTCGAGGTCAAGCTTTAGGGGCAATTGAATTCTGAAGAACGCTTGTCTTTATTATATTTGAAGAAAGGCATACGCAAATGTCCCTTAAGTAGGCTACACCTGCCACCGAACGCGGGAGGGTGAGCTTACAGTAAAAGGTAGAGGGAGCCATCGAAACTGTGAGTGCTCTGAATATCGATGGAGAAGAAGCTGGATGTTTAACCTGACTCTGCTCATCGATCCCTTTATTTATGAATGAAGTGAAAACAAATCATCCTAGAACGTGTCAACATGTACGTGCATGTTGGTACGTGTAGGGCAGTGAGAAGGAAGTCCCACAATAATGGAGGAGAAAATAGAGATCATGCAAGTATAGAAAACAAATGAGAAATTAAGGTGAAAAGCATTTGGAAAGTTAAAATTTAGACGATGTGAAAGAATTGAAGGAAGTCTCATACACACCCGTGCTTGCAGTCATGAGGTGGATGGAGGTTGAATTGTGTGCATGAGTATTTGATGGTGCTGAGTAGGTAGGAATTTGGTAAGAAGATCAGCAATATTCGCAGTTGTGGATACTCTATTGAGAATAATATTTTTGGCACGGATGTGATGTTGAAAATGATGAAATTTTAGGTCGATATGTTTTCCCCAACGCTTCTTCCCCTGATGTTTTGCAATGTCAATTCCACCATTATTGTAAATGTAAAAGGGTATCGTTAAATCTGATGAGTGATTGAAGTCTGATATTAATCGGCGTAGCCAGATCTTGGCTAGCATGGAGTTACTCGTTGCGACATATTCAGCCTCACAGGTACTGAGAGCAACTGCGGCCTGTTTCTTAGGGGACCAAATAATTGGGGTGCCAAAATAGGTATATTGCAGTCGAAGTCGGTCGTCTATCATGGGACTCTCCATAGTCTGAATCCGAAAAAGTTTGTAATGTCTCGGGATTGGTATTATTAAAGAGGAGACCATTCTTTGGTAGGATTCAAATATATTACAACATGTTGTAAAATTTCTATATGTCTTTTTGTTGTTTCCAACATAAATCGGGCGAGTAGACTTGTTTCAAACGATATATCATATCGTGAACAATCGGCCAGGTTCCAAAGATCACCGATTGCATACATATATAAATCTTTTTCTTTGCTGAGGAGGAGTCAGATTATGATTTATCGTCGTATGTATGTTTGTGTGGAAGTGGGGCCTTTCTGGAGTTGGCGTCTTCCAGTTTAATTTTCTTTACGACTTTATGTATTAATGTTGCTTATGATATATTTATGTTTCCTTTGGAGTTATATGTAATTCTCCAACCTAGAAAGTTTGTCGGCTTGCCCATGTCTTTTACAGAATATTTACGAGAAAGGTCCTCGGAAAATTGATTGATATGTTTTAAATTCGGATCTGTTATTGAAAATTCATCGATAATGATATAGATTAATATGACACCGTTTTGT
Organism: Odonthalia washingtoniensis; assembly: GCA_032358235.1. Taxonomy (NCBI): domain Eukaryota; phylum Rhodophyta; class Florideophyceae; order Ceramiales; family Rhodomelaceae; genus Odonthalia; species Odonthalia washingtoniensis. The sequence goes on from JAULBU010098312.1 coordinate 4,626, forward strand.
ACTTTTTTTAACATACAACTTTCTATATGGAACTGTATGTACCCTTTTTTTGAAGATGCTTTCACAAACCTGTTATGTATATGTGACACGCCAGTTTGGATCGGTAGAGATTAAGTTTTAGGATACCATATTTACAATCTGGGAATAAAAAATTGCCGTTTGACAGTCGTATCTGCCTAACATAGGCGATTTTAGATGCTTCATATGGCTCACGTGTAAAGGCCGAAACTGTATCGAAATGACGAAGATCCTGGTTGTGTTTTTGAGCATAGACTAAAACCAGGAAAGATTTGGATTTTTTTACAGCATATGCGGCGGTGTTGTTGGGATAATAATGTAGGTTAGGAGTCACCAGGTCTCCTCTCATAGCACATCGCGCATTTCGTTTAAGTATATGTCCTTTTGTCGTCTCGCTTTTATCAATATGTCATTGCAAGAAAGACTGGCTTGATCTCTGACGGGATTTGATTATCAGAGATCCATTTTATGACATCTTTCTGGTTGAGTTGTATAATTTATTCATCAGGTGCTGAAGCTCATTTTGCAGCATCTGGGTATCGGTGGAGTTGTTTGAGGGAGGATGGGGTAGTGGATCGGCAGTTATTAATGTTAGAGCGGAGTACGATTTGAATTCCTTAAATACATGGGAAGATATCTTTGAAGGATCGAAAGAGGGGTGGTATGGAGTAATGTAGTCAGCTCGAAAAGTGGTTGACCATGGTGGGTTGTGATTGGTCTGTAAGGCATGTTTTAGCCTGGTCCTCATCACATTATTAACATGATACTATGGTGGTTGGGGGTATTGTGATGTTGGCTAAAGCGGTAAATAAGCCGCTGTGAATGACCGTGATAATGTTTTCTGGGGGAGCGTGATTGAAAGACAAATGTAATCACATTGGAATTTCATTACTAATGGGGATCTGAAACGTGGAGGTAATGAAGTAATAATACGTTATTGTATCTGCTTTTCTATGAGGAGAGATTATTTGACTCGAATTTTTTTTTTTGATCTTTTTTTAGATTTTAAATTTATTGAAAGTGGCAAATTATTTGTGTAGTTTGAATATGAAGATACTGGTGAATTTGGCGGAAGATTTGTTTCTTCGATATTGATTTTGTAGATGGAAATGAAAGGTGATTCATTGATTTATTGACTGCATAGGCGTTATCGTGCTACTGTGTGATGGGATTTTAAGTGAGCGTTCTGGATAATTTTTATCGGGGTACCATGTATGAATGTTTTTGTGTGAAAATAATGGCTTGTTTATTTCTCGCCATTTCGTGAACATAAACCAAATTTTTATTAATCTCCAAAGTGGTGATGGCCTACGTGACAATATCACCATTGTTTGTTGGGTATGGATATATTTCCGGTATAGGGGTGGGTGGTGGGTGTGTTGGTAGCAGTGCGGGATGATTGAGGTATGGTTATTTCATGCATGTTGGATCCAGTAGAAGGGCGATTAGTTTTTTTTCTGTCTATGATATACTTACCGTTGTTATTATGATCGTGATCGCTTTCGTCACTGCTGGAGGAAATTATGTTAGACGTAATATGGAAGCTTCCCCATGAGGCATGGGAGCAGGATGCAGCGGCTAGATGGTCTCGGTGTTTCTGTCATTATTGGATGCGTTTTGAGATGAGGAAGAACCTGCTATTGCATTATTTGGGAAATGGCGGTTGTAGAATGAAGGTGAAATAGATGTTCTATAGTTCATTCCTTGGGTAATATTAATATCACGCCATTGGTGTTCAATGTGGTTGAGAATTTGTTCCATAATTCTTTGCATGAAATTTGCAACAAGTTTTGTTATTTCCATTAAATTAGGGCCGTTCTTTCGTGTAAATTTTGGAGTAGGGAGGGGAGATGGTATTTGTGACACGAATGGATGCGTGATCGAGTTTGTGTAGATTGTGGTTATCATGGGTTTGAGGGTCTGGATTGACGCTGGCAGGGTCGTGAGCCAGATTGGAGTGAGATATGATTAAGAATGGTGAATGCGGAGTATTTTGAAAATGAACTTGATAGTCATTTTTTCGTCACTGATGAGAGAGTAACCGGAAGATATAATTTTAATGTGCATTGTTTGATGTACATCAAAATAATCGATGGAGTTTTCGTACTTAATAATTTCAATAGCCACTTCTTGAACCTCAAGATTGTCATAGTCGGTAACGGATTTGCGTTCGAGGAGTTTTTGGACGCGACGAATAATTCTGTATAGGTTTATTGGCTTGTCTGGGGATATGGCAGCTGTAGGAACGTCTGGAGGGAGGAAAGCGATAATTAAGCTCGTAAGAGGTGTCACATATTTGTGTTGGTTTGAATCGAATGCATATTCGATGTTGGAAACATTTTTGAGTTATTCCTAATATCTCAGCCTCACATTTGATGGAAAGTAGCCATGGCTTCACATTATCTTTGTGGAAGTGTAACAATTGTGTGCGAGTGGATGGGGGTTTTCTTATTATTATTCATGGTGTGAATAATTAAGTGTATAATAAGGATTATAGAATGTTTGGAGGGATCTGAGATTCTTGTGAGAAGAAGCTGGATATTCAATCTGCTTATTCTCATCGATTGCTGTATTTAGAGAATCTCTATTCAAGGTAATTTCGATTACATGTTTTTTCATACAGTGAAACGGATTAAAATGTGGCAACCCCGCTTGGATTTAATTTCAATTATAATTTAATCGGGTTTAATTTCGGGTTCAGTTTCGATTAAATGAAATCGAACCAACCAAAGAAGATACAAATATTTTTTATGTGAAAAGTAAGATCCGGTTATCCCGGCCAGCTGAAAATTCAGTTTCAGAAAATTTAGTTGTGGCTCGTATAGTATAATATTTTTTTGTAGCACACCGGGATATTCCCTCCTTCAAAGATTAGTGCTTCCTCAGTACATACACTACCCTCGTTGAATATGAAATTGGCAGTTTTCAGCCTTTCTTGCAAAATAAAAGTAGGATGGCAACCCCCCCCCCCCCCCCCCCCCCCCCCCCCACGAAACCACCTATTTTCACGTGGGCATACCGACCAACAACAACAGAATCAACCAATATGAACATGGAAAACATGAAAACCCCTGCGACATATTCCTATCCCGTACCACAAGATGCATATACTCCCAGCTACGCGTCTACATCACAAGGGTCTAATGACGACAAGTTAATGCATTCTGAGGCATTCCATGCACCACGGAGACCTTCACCTGCAGATTCATACATTCCGCCACATAATTCCTCCAGTTCATACATTCCATCACGAACGAAATCTGCGAACCAAAACAGTAGTATGAGATCATCAACGAAATAGGACAATAATGACGATTAAGGCGACATATGAGCAGATGTGCATAGTACGGCGGGTGCAGTTCTTGAAAACAATTTCGAAATTTTTTGGCGAGCCGTCCCGGTACCAAGCGTTAAATGATACAGGTAATGAATACATAAATATTAACAGCGACGATCCTAACCTTCGGGGACGAATATTTACACTGATACTAATACTGATACTGTCATAGCTACTAACATATAATACTGTTTTTCATACTTATTTTGATTCTTTTCCTGCTGTTCCCAATGATGTGCCAATTACTTCCGAACGTACCGTCACTGCTCCTTCTTCTACTGGAACCGTTGCTATCTCATAGTATTAAGAAGAAATGGCGGCCCACCGGTTCCAAAAACAAAACGAAGTAGTGGAAAAGCTACGACACCTGTAAATGGAAGCATGAACGGGAGGGGAAGGGGAAATTTTGCTGAGAAGCACGGACTATACCTTGCAAAGGAATGGATATTCCAGAATATGAAATTGACAAACCAAAGTGAAGACACAATGTGGAAGGGGTTATCAGAGTAGTGTGACACAAATTTTAATCTCAAAAGGCAGCCGGTGAGGTTGATGGTAAAATTGTGCTCACTTAGAAAAGGAGTGACGGTTTATTTGGCTGCCAAAGAACACATTATGAAAGGAAACAACATTGGTCGCAAGGATGAAGTTCTTATGCAAATGACGATGGCATACTACAAAGTTAAGCAGGGAGAGCTATGTCGAATGGGGAACGAAAGGATGGCGCAGAGAATTTGGAATCTGCAGCATTTTTGAGCGACTATCCGAAGTTCTGCAGACTGTCTGAGGAAGAAGAAGACAGCCGAATCTCACGATTGTTGTTCTCGACATCCAATTCTTTTACAACCTCTTGTTCGTCATTATGCATCTCCATGAACAAATTGCCGTCTTCATCATCAATTACTTCTCCACCTAATCCATCTTGATCAGCATACTTTGTAGTATTTTCATACACCTGGAGTTTCCTTATAATTTCTCCTTTTATCCATCTTCTGTTTTTTCTCCGTAGTACCTCTAATCTTGCCTACATGACCCCGAAGCATCTTGCAATGTATTATCTGAATAATTACTGTCTTTTTGTGTACAGCTGTTCTTGATCCGTTGTGTGCTGTTGGATTGGTTTTGATAACAGTCACCAGTTACGATAAATTCCATCCCCCAGAAAGTACATTTTCTTTCTAACCCAACCATCTTCAGATTATTTCTAAGGTCATTCCAGTTCAAATAAACCGGCTGCGCGTATTATTTCTGTCATCAATAGTGAAACAAACAATACGTTTAAATCTATATTTGTTCTAGATCTCTCTGAAAACTAAATCCATGTAGACAATGACTTATTGCACCAAACCTCAGCTACAGTTGTATCCAACTTGCACTATTTTTAATTGTTGTACGGTTCCTTTTCAGTGAAAGGGCAGTTCTTTCACTTTAACTTCATGCAGTCCAAGCATCCGCTGCTCCCCTCAAATACTGCTTCATTATTGTCATTCTCTATTTCAATTAGTTTTGTTTTTGCTGGTCGCCGATTCAGGTACATATCACCGTATTGGTTTTTCATATCCTTCACAAATTTAGCACACTGTTAGTACCCAGATACTCCACCTCCCTTGTTGACGGAATTCTTTTCACATTCTTGGAACCAAGGGCACTGCCCGCACACTCATCTGGTTCCTCGTCTCTCGTGTAAGCTTCATCAGGCCGTAGTTTCCGCGTAGAGTGAACGGTAATCGCTGTTGATCGTTGCCGGCGTCGCCTCGAAATTTGATGCACGTCGACGGCATTCACGGATTCCATCGTGCTTGTGACTTTAAGCTACGAAAGCGATCGACGGTGAATTTTCACAAAAGCCTGAGCAATTTGGAGACTTCAAATCACTTTCAAAATTGAAATCTGACATACGACAATGTGTGCGTTTTCGAATTGATTCCTCCCCTCCTATTGGCTATACTCTATATACACCGATGGTGCATGCAGTCTCAAGCCAGTCCACTTCGGTCCACATCTAAATAGTTTCTCGACTATTTTCGATTTAATTTATCCTACAAGATGTCGACATGTACGTGTATGTTGGTACGTGTAGGGGCAGTGAGAATGAGTCTCACAGAAACACTGTAATGATCAACAGTGTGCGAAATAGCCGTGTCGGAAACGAATTGCACCCCATTTCTGTCTTTTCATTACGTTGCCCCCCTACTGTTTCAGTCAATTGAGCCCTATCTGACCGATATTTATGTGAAAAGGGCAATATACGCCACCAAATGAGCCTTCCCCAACAAAAGAGAATAAATGACACCCAAATTCCGCAACGTAATAATACAGTTCCTGTATATTTGCCATGTTACACTTTTACCCACAGTTATTGATGTCAATAAAGAAGTACAGCACACACTAAATATAGTTAATCATCTAAGTAGCAATGGTGTCAATAACAAAGCAAACACAAGGAAGGGATCATTTATAATTTAAAAAAAAAAAGTGAGTGTAATGGTGATAATGGTGAGAGAAAAGCATACACCAGTATATATGTAAGCCACAGTGTTTTGTTTCTAAAACAAATGAAAGTGTATGACGAATGAAGAAAGAAAAAATAATTCTTGTCAGGGAATGCGCTGTTGGCACGATAGTGTAATGTAAATGATAGCTTTGAAAGGGTTAGTTTAGCTGGTGTGGACTACGAATTTGAACATTACAGTACCACGTGTCGATATTCTATAATCCAATAATCAATAAACCAATCATCAATAATTATATTATTATTGCGACAGGGCAATAAAAAAGAAAAGAAAAAAATTGAATCAGTTGTCCATTGAGTGTTGAAGCGTGTGAACACATACGTACATCCAACATCCATCATTCGATTCATTCGGTGGTCATGCCGATGCCGTCTGCCGGACACCTCAATAAGCACCAACTCTTTTTCTTCTGTTCTTTCTTTTTTCCCACATGAACGAGAACAACCACACCACCATCGACCATCAATAGCAAACGGCTCCCTCCACCCACCCTCATGATCTTCACCACCACATCTTCTAACAACAATACCATCGTAAATTTATCATTCCCATTCTTATACCTCAAATTGTTTACCATCCAGTTGCTGACAAAAATTGAGGAAACTCAGCTGACACTTGACACCTGATAGCGTATGCAACCGGTTCCGGACTCGGTGGCAGAGACCGCGTCCATGTACCATGTGGCGCCTTGGTCAATTGGTTTAGTATTGGCAATGGCTGGTTATACAATGTGTGGAGCGGGTATGAATTTAATAAAATTATCACATATTAAAAGGGGATCATCAACAGCTGGATCAACAGCTCTGAGAGATACACCGTTTAATAGACGTTCATCACCTATGCATGCAACAATTGTATGGTTGTCTGGATATGTAGTAAATTCATTAGGTGGTTTATTAAATACTGTTGGTTTGCGCTATGCAGCACAATCATTAATAGCACCACTGTCATCATGGGCATTAGTTGCAAATGCTTTATGTGCAACATATGTATTAGGCGAACGATTAGAGTTACGTGATGCTATACCAATGTCGTTGATAGCAGTTGGTAATATATTAGCTGTCGCGAGTGCTAATCATTCAGAACAAAGAGGGCTAACTTTAAAAGAAATTAATTTTTTATTTCAAAGACAGTCTTTTCGTTTATATTTAATTATCATCATCATTATGTCTGTTATATTAATGATTATACGGGGTAGATTAAGATTAAAAATCAAAAAATCAGGTGGCGTTGATAATGCAGATCCTACGTTGGTTGCCTACGCTGGTTTATGTTATGCGGCGGCGGCGGCTATGTTATCTGTTAACACTGTGTTTCTAAGCAAAGCTAGTTTATTAGCTTTAAAAGATGGGTTACACAATGCGTTGAGTCCACAATTTATCGCTTTAATTTCAACTTGGTTATCACTAGTTTGTTTTTGGATTTATACTTTAAATCGGTTATTAGCTTCTCATGATATTTTATTTATAGTGCCTGCTATTGAAGTTTTATGGAGTCTTTGCTCTATGATCGGCGGTGGTATTTTCTTTGATGAATACGCTTCTTTGAATTTCAAACGACGATTTTGTTTTGCTGCTGGTGTCGCTATTAATCTGTCTGGTGTATTTGTATTATCAAGACGTGGTGACAAAAGTTCAAGTTCAAAACTTGGATAAATATTGAGCAGGATGGAAAGAAAACAAAGAAGAAAAGGGCATGTTTTTTAATTCCTTGTATTCTCCATTCTCTATTTGTATTCTTCTGTCGCTTGTCATCATTTGAACCCTAAAAGAAACGAAGAAAAAGAAAAAGGAACTAACTAACATATTCCAACCATTATTTTACTTGACCGTGGCCAAAGCCAATAACAAAAAAGCTTTTTGTACATTTAATGTTTTATTTTGTAGTTATATATATTAAAAAAAATTGTTCTTTTCTTTGCTATATAGCATATATTATCAACAACATCCAGTTTTAGTTTCTTTACCAGCGTCATCCAAAAGACTAATAGTACTAGCAGTAGCGCCAACTTTAACACCATGTCTTTCACTACTTAGATCAAAATCACCAGCTTTAACTTTATCATAAATTTTCTCTGCAGTTTTGGTAAAAGCGAAATCAACGTTTAAATTGTCTTTAGCACTTGTTTCTAAAAATAATAAACCATTTTCTTTAGCAAAATTTTCACCCTCTTCTTTACTGACTTCACGTCTATGTTCTAGATCAGCTTTATTGCCAACTAATATAATAGCCATATCTGAATTAGAATGTGCCTTTGCATCCTCTAACCATGATAACATATGTTCAAATGTATCTTTTCTTGTTATATCGTATACTAATAAAGCTCCTGCAGCACCTCTATAATATGATCTTGTTATACTTCTAAATGATTCCTGTCCTGCTGTATCCCATATTTGTAATTTTAATTGTTTATCTTCAACTGTTACTACTCTAGTACCAAATTCAACGCCGATTGTCAAATCATGTATTGGTGTAAATCGACGATCAGTAAATTGTCTGTACAAGAAATGTTAGCATCATTGTGTGATTATAAGAAAGAAAGAAGTTTGCGCGTGCAACTTACAATAATAAACAACTTTTGCCGACACCAGTATCACCGATGATAATGTATTTGAATAAGTAAGCATAAGATGACATCGCTTATTTTTAAGAGACGAGATGAAAACAATTGATCATGAGGTAGAAACGGTTGATGGGTTGAGAAGCAACTTTGAAAATGAACAGGATCGTCGCTAACTATGTTGAAATTGTTAAACGTTGCCTATCACCTAATTTCTCTCTTCTTCATTTCTTCTAAGATGCACTTCTCCTTTCGTTGCTTGAGACACAAGGTGTGAGTACTGTGTGACGTCACGAATACAGTACTGTACATGTACTTTCAACTTGTTGACACGTGTGTAATATACTGTACATACTATTATTATCCCATGAAGTGGAAGTATTTATGCAAATATCGTAAAATTCTGCTCTGTCGATTCATTCCTGGCATGCATCAGCAGCTCGAGTACTTTTCCTTTACCTTCGTCACCATTCCCATCGTTCATCTCCTGGCTTCTTCCTGTTGTCTGTTTTCTGCACCCGCCATCATGAATGGCACCTCTACAAGCAACTCAAATGGCCATACTTCTGCTCCATCACCGTCACCATCATCATCAATACCATCATCATCAGCAGTAGCACCAGCAACCGACCCAACATCATTAACACCATTAGGATTAAATAGACAAGAATTGGTACGGCTACTGGTTCAATCAATGGATTCATTAGGATATTCACAATCAGCACGGTCATTAGAAAAAGAAGCAGGTGTACAATCAATGACATCTGACATGCGTACCTTGCGAGATTGTATATTAAATGGACATTGGGATATATTAGAAACTGTGTTAGATTCATTAAATGTATTTAAATCAGAAAAAGATGCAAACGCAGCTAGATTTGTTTTATATGAACAAAAATTTCTTGAGTTATTAGAAGCACGTAAAACGACAGAAGCATTAAATTGTTTAAGAAATCACTTGACAAGATTATCTCCAGATCCTAAACTATTTAATAAATTACCGCTATTGTGTTTATGTGCAACACCTGACGAAGTTAGAGAACATGCTGATTGGCCTGGTGCTGGTATGATATCGAGATTAAGTGTTTTAAAAAAATTGTATAAATTTATACCTAGCTATCATTTATTACAAGAAAATAGGTTGGAAAGTTTATTATGCCAAACAATCGATTTACAAAAAAGAAAAACTATGTTTCCTTATACTAAACAAAGGTATATTTCTTTATTAGAAGATATGGAACATTCTAATAAACGTGTACCAAGAACATTATTATTTAAATTACATGCACATACTGATGAAGTTTGGTATGTTCAATTTTCACATTCAGGTGATTATTTAGCATCTGCCTCGAAAGATACCTGCATAATTATTTGGGATATACAATCTTTACTTTTATCAACATCATCTAACTTAACAACAACAAATATTAACTTTGACGAAGAATTTTGTAAAAAATATATTTTAAAAAAATTACAAGGACATACGGAAACCATAAGTTGTTTAAGTTGGTCACCTAGAAATGAAAGAGATGGTGATAAAAGTGATAAAAGATTGTTATCATGTGGACATGATAAAACAATCAGATTATGGAATACAGAAACAGGTGAATGTACTAGAGTATTTGAAGGACATACCAAAGATATAACAGCTTGTATATGGTTGCCGGATGGCATCCATTTCATATCTGGTAGTGTTGATGACAAAATATATGAATGGGATTCACGTACAGGTACAATAACATCAACATATGAAGCAAGTGCACATGTAAATGATTTAACGTTAACAAAGGATGGATTAAAATTAATAGCAACAAGCTCTGATCATACAATACAAATATTTAATACAGAAACTAAAAAAGAAGAATTCGTAATGAAAGAATGTGTAAGTGTAACATGTTTATATTTATCAAATATTAACAACGATCATTTATTAGTATTTACAAATAATGGTAATGAAGATCCAGATATAAAATATCCTGAAATACATGTATGGAGATTGAGTGATCGATCAATAATTGAAAGATTTAAAGGTTTTAAACAAGCCAGATATGTTATAAGAGGTTGTTTTGCAGGCTTTGAAGGTATGTTTGTTATATGTGGTTCTGAAGATTGTTTAGTATATGTTTGGGAAAGAGGTACCGGTCAATTAATTGCTAGACTTGAAGGTCATCAAGGTACGGTCAATACGGTTGCTGTTAGTGAAGCTGATGATCATTTATTCGCTTCTGGTTCAGATGACAAATCTATCATTATTTGGGGTGTCACCGATGATGACCGTGAAGGTGTTGATAACAAGGAAGGTGATGATGATGGTGATGTCAAATTCGATGATAGACCGCACGATGAAGACGATGAAGATGATGAAGATGATGATAATAATGATGAAGAATTGCAATAAATTAATAGAAATTAGTAAACATTTATAAATTTATAGTAATAAAGAAATGCAATTTTAGTTCTATTCCACGTGTATCAAATAATCCAAAAATAGTAATAAATAACTATGTATTTTTACAAAAAACCTATTTTCTTGACCAATCATTGCATTCCTTCGTTTCGTTAACGTCGGCCAATGCACATTAGTTCGTTTTCAAATTGAAATAATTATATTATACCACAACATTTGAAAGAGACTTTTCCACATGCCTGGCACGACATCGTCGTCACCTCAGCCTGAGGAAAAGACGACGACGACTGTGACAAAATTCTCGTCTTCTTCCTCCTCGTCTTCCTCCTCCTCGTCTTCCTCGTCTTCTCAAAATCTTCAACCTCCATCTAAAATGAAGTCAGAATCATCATCTTCTTCTATTAAACCTCCATCACCGCCCGAACAGCAACAGCAACAACAGCAACAACTACTAAAAACGACGACAGCAACAACATCAATATTTCGAAATGCATTATGCTCAACAGCAGGGGCAGCAGTAACAGCGACGGTAGTTACGCCATTAGACGTTGTTAAAGTAAGAATACAAGCACATGTATGTCCTGTTGGAGGACATTCACCATGTGAAGATCCTCATCATGTATCAACATCATTACAAGCGTTACGTAATATATTAAGACATGAAGGACCTAAAGGATTATGGAAAGGGTTAAATGTCACATTACTTTTAGCATTACCAACAACAGGTATATATTTTACATTATATGAACTATTTCGTAATCAAATTCAAAGTAATAATAATAGTAATAGTAATGATAGTAATAATAGTAATAATAACAATTGGTTTAGAGATGGTATATCTGGAGCAAGTGCTAGAATTGTAGCAGCTAGCATAGCATCACCATTAGAATTTGCAAGAACTAGTGTACAAGCAGGATTAGTTAAAAATAAGAATGGCGTATGGGGAGTATTAAAAGATATACGCAATGTATATGGTATAAAAGGGTGGTGGAATGGATTAGGACCTACATTAATTAGAGATGCACCATTTTCAGCTATTTATTGGTCTGTTTATGAATGTTTAAAGCGATATAATTTTACAGGTAGAGGAAAATCAAATGGAGAAATGATTAATTATTTAACTTCAGGTATAGGTGCTGGTGCTTTAGCCGCATTTTGTACTGTTCCTGCCGATGTTGTTAAAACTAGGAGACAAACTGCAGCTGTAGTTTCTTTAACTAATGGTCATAATGGTAATAGCACTAGTGTGGGTATTGTTAGAGAAATTGTTAGTAGTGAAGGTATTAAAGGTTTATTTAAAGGCGCCGGTCCTAGAGTTGGTAAAGTTGCACCTGCGTGTGCTATAATGATGGGTTGTTTTGAAATGTTTAAAAAACTCTTCGGTGAATAACTACAGCAATAACCGTTTTGTATGACATTGTGTGTGATCTTATTAACTTGACTCTTACGATAATCTTTCTATTTAAAGGATAGTTCGCACTTCAAAGCCGTCGCTCTCAAACAGAAATGTAAAGTTTGTACAGACTACCCCCTGAGATGTCGCCTACAGCCCATCTCATTGTAGCTCATTGGTTCTATAGCAGCAGTACCCGTCCGTACCGGTACAGGTCATCATTTCTGTACCTTACAAGTGATGCACCAGTCGGCATTTAACCAGTTGTCCGCAACTGGTGAAGGACATTGTCCATGCAACCTCTCCCGTCACGAAATTTCGTGACAAAATTGTCGAGATCTCATTTTGATCCGCAACGTGTTTAACCCTGAAAAGTTCCGTATGTGGTATGCAAGAGCAGCGTCATTTGAATACTTGGATATCATTGGCCCACCTGTCGTTAAATTAATAATTCTCACATTCCCACATCTGTATTCACAATCACAAATTATTTTCCTGCATTTGTTTGTTTGCAATCATCCAAAACAAATATAAACGGCAATTTAGACAGAGACCGCTGTTCCATCAACTTTTCTCCCCCTTGGACAACTCTCCACAACGACGACTACATAGTAAATTGCTTGGTCAAAACCAATTATCATCAACAAAATGGCTTTCATCACCTCAACGCCAATATTATCTTCATCATGCAACACACACTCGTCATCATCATCAATCACCACCACATCACCTACGAAAATGTCTGTATCTCGTCGCGATATGATAAGAACTTCAATAGCTTTATCTCTATCTTTAATCCCGACATTGACAACGAATGGAAGTGCAGCACATGCAGCGAATGGTGAAGGATTAGAAAAGGCATTTTCCAAAGTACTGTTTCCTAAATCAGGATTTAATATACCTGACGGTTCACCACCGCCAACGTTAGATCAATCAATCTTATCAACGAATGAAGCAAAAGCTGCATTAAGTACAATAAGAACATATCAAACAAATATATCTGATTTATACAGCAAGTTTAAAGTGGATCCGAAAACTATGGAATTAACTGCAACAGTTAGAAAATTAGTTAGTATTTCAGATTTAAGGATTTCATTGAATGTTATTAATGAAGCTATTGATGAATCAAGTCAAATTGAATCTGATAAGATTGTCAGAGGTATTATTCAAGATATAGGTGAATTAGAGAACGCAGCACAATTAAAACCAGGCTCAAGTAGAACTGAAAAGAAAATTACAAGAACTGGCGATTGGTTTGATAAACTTGAAAAAGATTTCATACAACTCTTAGCTTTCTATGGATAAAACCGCTTCTATAATTTTAATATCCTTCGTAAAACAAAAACAAAATAAACAAATTTAGTTTGTATTCTTATTCAAGTTGAGCTTTAAATTTCTTTAATTTCTCGATTTCGCTATCTTCCAACCCAACAAATTCAGTTTCTTCATCAACCATGTGTGCAATTTTTGAAAAATCAACTGATTCATCTACTGATGAAGCAGCACTGCCAGTATCATCATTATTGGACTGATCCATTAACATTTCATCAGCAAAATCAAATTCGTCATCATCGTCATCATTCTTAATTTCTTCATCAAGATTACTCCACATTTCTTTGGTTAATCCATCTATATCGATACTATCAATCTCTTTAACATCACCATCTTTATATCCATCAATTAATTCTTCACCAACTCTTAGCAACGCTTTCTTCTGTACAACTTCGCCTTCTAATATTTTATCATTTCCATCTTTTACGATGATTTCACCAACATTGAATCCAACACTATATCCATCAGTATTCTCTTCATCAGTTTCATTTGCTAATAATGATTGACCATGTTTACCTCTTGCTAATAATTTAATGTAGCTTTTCACACCATCAATTTCAACGATTCTTGTAGTTATTTTTTGTCCTAATTTTAAACCCATTAATGTATCTTTAGGTCTTCTACCCCATATACATTTAATATGTACAAATCCTAAACGAACACATCCAATATCAACATAAGCACCGAAATTAGTAATTCTTTGAACAGCACCTTCAATTCTTTGTCCCACAATTAATTTATCAACACTAATTCGTTCCTTTTCAAATCCTAATACAGGTTCTACCATAGTTAAACCTAAAACATGGCCGATGGGATCTAAATATTTAACCCATACGTCAATAGAATCACCAGGTCTTACTAAATCCTCAACTTCATGTACGAAATCAGTAGACATATCACGTATATGAACCAATCCATCACGTGTACATCCTATATTTACATACACTCCATGCCTTACCGTATTATTTATAATACCTTTAAATTTTTGTCCTACTCTTAAATCTCTTAATTTCGTCACTTTTTTTTTATTACCTACATATCGATTCTTATACCTCATTTTTTCAATGGCTTCCGTACCTTCTACAGCGGTTTTCTGAGATTCATCCGAAGTCGTGGTAGTTACTAAATCTTCTTTTGTTATTGATGTTTTAGCAGCTGCTCGACGAAATTCTGCAGGTCCTTGACGATGACGTGTTTGAAGTTTACGAAATGTTGCAACACGCTTACCACGACTTTCACGTTGTGGTGGTGGTGGTGGTGAACGTGAACGTGGTTTTGATTTTTCTGTATATGTCATCGACGTTGTACATGTTGAACTATTATGATTTTTTGACAAAAATTGTTGTTGCACACTTCGTAATCGATTTGCTTGTAATGGTAACGCCGCGGTAAACGCCAACGTCGACGACATTTTACTTGCTTGTTTTGTTTTTTGTATTCGTTCGACTCTAGTTAAGATAAGATAGTTATAATAGGAAAGTAAAAGAAAGAGAATTGTATTGTATTGTTCAAGAGATCAATATATTTAAGTTTTGATCTTCTGATCTCCGTTCTCACTAACAAATGTTTTTGTGTACAGTTAGTTATAATATTATTATTATAGTCTAGTATATGTAATTGTGCGGTAAATGATTGGTTGAATGACTTTCATTAAATATCTACATAATAAAATTTACAGATGTACACGTTATTTTGTTTTATTATTAATTGTTGAGATTGTTTTGATTTTAACTCCCGATCTCACAGCTATTATTATATATTTTTCAAAACTTGAAAAGATTATTAAATTTTTAATGTTCAAAAATATAATCATTAAAATAGATTTAATGAATATCATACAACAGCGACCCTCCCCTCAACGGAAACCCTTTTTTTTATTTTTTTTTTATCTAACCCGATAGAGACTTTGAAAAGGAGGGAGAAAAAGGGGTTAGCCATTTCTTTTCTTTATTAGTGAATGTCATGGGGAGTTCATCTTACTTATCACCTGCTTTCATATCTTGTTCCACTACTGGTATAACAACAGCAACAAGACAAACTTTATCATCTTCGTCACGTTGTTATCATCATCATCGTCACCACCATCATCATCACCATTATAGAAAATCTACTTTTGTATTCAATTCATTACCGCTACGACCAACATCATCACCACATCGCCATGAACATGAAAAACATCCCAAAAAAACAATATCAGCAACTGTTGCAAAGGGCAATACAGATGATTCGGAACCCCAATTAGATGATGAAAGTGATAAAAAAGGAGAAACGAATATTGAAGAAAGACCTGATTGGGCACCTTCATGGCTACCACAATTTTTAATAACAAATCGTAAAAAGCCATTATTTCAATTAGCTATTCTACTCCCTCTATACACCATTCACCTATTTCTATTTTCAACAAAAGGATTTAAATTTAAACATGCTCTTTTACCAAACAATAAAAACTTGTTTCAATCAATTGGTTATGATTCTATTGCAGGGGCTGTAGTAGGACTTGTTTTTCTTGTTTGGAGGCAATGGTGGTCAATTCGTCGTATCAAACTACAACTATCAAAATCAACATCAACATCAACATCTACATCAACATCAGTATCAACAACGGCAGAGACATCGACAGGAACAGGAAAAGAAACAGGAACAGGGACAGGAACAGGAACAGGAACAGGAACAGGAACAGGAACAGGAACAGAAACAGAAACAGAAACAGAAACAGAAACAGAAACAGAAACAGAAACAGAAACAGAAACAGAAAAGAAAACAGGGACAATTGGAGGTCTATTACGTGTGGATGACCCACCGTGGTATGTACCACGTGAAGCTAAGCGTAAAATAGGACAAACTACATTGTTGTTATTTGTTGCATATTTAGCATCTGGATATGGAGCAGTATTTTCAGAACAAATTCTGTACTTATTAGCAGGATCAGGTGTACCATTAACAGTAGCAACAACACGTGCATGGAAAGTTTTATTAGGACATTTGATGTGGGTATACATGGGAATTGGTATATTAAGGCGATTAAAACCATTTTTCCCTAAGAAAGGAACATGGTTGAAATGGAAATGGAAATCTAATTGGCTATGGTGGGCTATCGGTGGATATTACATATCGGCTCTATTTTTCAATATAGCCGATGTTTTCAATCAATTCGTTCTTCCATCATCGCTCTTCGATGAAGAAACTGTGGTATCCAAATTAATCAATCCTGAAAACAAAGATCGAATAGCGATGGCCGTGGGTTCCATAGGTCCTTGTGTGTCGGCACCTGTTTTTGAAGAAGTTTTATATCGTGGTTTCTTAGTTCCGGCATTGGCATGCTTTCTACCGATGTGGGCTGCAGTCCCTGCAAGTAGTGTTCTATTCGCGATACATCATTTAAACCCTACGATGATCATACCGCTTTCTATGCTAGGCTTTATATGGGCTCTTCTTTACGCTAAATCTGGTAACCTCACCGTAACCATCTTGATTCATGCCATGTGGAACAGTCGCGTTTTCTTAGGGTCACTTTTAGGACTTGGTCCGTTTACAGATTTTGAATAAATTTAATCTAACAACTTTTTGTACACCTGTCACACGTGGCACGCACCAATCACTGTTTCATTTTCAATGACCATTTTCAGTATCTTCATTTCTTTTGCACTTACCAACACAACAACGCTTCATATCCCATTGCAAGAACTAACCGGCTTCCGCCTTTGCGAGACAACGTCATGTTGAGCATTCAAAACAACAACATGGAGTCAGCACCACCACCATCATCCGGCGTAGAACCATCTGCATTAACCACATCAACCCCGCCATCATCAACGTCGTCATCATCATCGTCACCGTCAACGTCTACTCCTGCAACTCCAGTAACAACGGAACAACAACGTCGTCCATTTCGTGACCGAATTGCACAACACATGACACGCCGTAAGAATATTAATAAAACACAACAAGAACAACAACAGAAAGGTATTGAGATTAAAAAAAATGAACCTTCATCATCAACAGCAATGCCATCAGAAACAACATTTGAATGTAACGTATGTTTTGATGTACCGAGAGATCCAGTGGTAACGCCATGTGGACATTTATATTGTTGGTCATGTCTTTATAAATGGATGAAAGTTCATTTAGAATCACCGCAATGTCCAGTATGTAAAGCATGTATTGATAAATCAACCGTTATTCCGATATATGGTCGTGGTCGTACACAAGCCGATGACCCACGTCATCGTCCTTTATTAAATGATGATTATGTTCCTCCAAGACCTACTGGTCATCGTCCTAATAATATGCAACAAGAACAACAAAGAATTAGAAATAATGTAGGTGCTGGTAGATATGTACCTTTTGGTTATAATTCGTTTGGTTTTGGTGGTGGTGCACCTGCTCAAAATGCTCAAACTACGGGTGGTCAACAACCGGGTCAAGGTCAAGGTCAAGCTGGTTATCCAGATAATTATGAATTTTCGTTAGGTAATTTTAATATATTCCCAAGTTTCTTTGGTTTACAAATGGCTTACCCTCACATCGATGAGCCACCGAGAGATGATATAAGAGATAATCAAGAAGAAGCTGTACCAGAACTCGTTGCTAAACTTTTCTTTCTCCTTGCTTTTTTTATCGCCGCAATCATTATTATCTTTTGAATGTTCGTTTCTATTTTCATTTATTGTTCTGTATCAAAATTTGTCTATTCCTGTATGTATGGACTGTCAATTCACTGGGCGATATACGTGATTTTTCATAGTTATATAAAATAAAATATGCTTATATAACTTTCATTTTTATTAGTCTTTTATTTTCTAACCAACGACAGTTATTTGTAAAGGATAATCACGGTTCCTTACAACTTCTGACCGTTTTTGCATGAAGACGTGATCAGTACCTTTGTCAAAAGAAAGATAAATAGTAGTGGTTCTAAAAACAACATCAACATCTAAAGATCTAGTTAAAGTTTCTTTACCATCAACCATTTGTAAAGTAAGATCAACCATAGTACTAAAACCAACACCTTCAGATCTTGTTCTTCTTATGTTTACTCTCCATACAATAGTTCTTAACGTAACATCCATAACTTGAACCCAAGAATCTGAATTCATGTGAGCTTCAGTAAATTTAATACTACCAGTCCATCTTCTAGGTGCCTGTTCAATATTCTGTAAAATAGATACTTGATTAGATAATTTATCAACAGATTGTTGAAATCCTTGTGAAATAGATTGTAATCTATCTTGTAGGGTTTGTATTGTATTTCTTCTTTCAAATTGTAATGACGCATTTCTTGATATTGATTTAAATGATTTCCAATCTTTTAATGTATTTGATATATTTACAAATGGTGATGATATATCAATGATTAATAAAGACGATGAATTTGCTTGATTTTGTTTAATTTGTCCAGTTGCTACACAATGATCTATTACTGGTCTATCATATAATAATGGCCACCATAAAAATAAAGGACATAATGATGATGGTGTTGCATCTGTGTAAATTGTATCACCAAGTTGTACATCAGTTGCACTGCAAATATGAAAAAACTTACGTAAAATATCTTTATAAGTATCTGTTGAAATAACTGGATCAATATGATAATTTTTATCTGTAATAACATTAACAATATTATTATCTTTTTCAGATTCACTATTTTTATCCCAGATAGGACCACCGTAAATAATGTTAGTATCATATGCAGGTTTAATTTTCATATGTCCAGGACCACCACCATTTCGATCATCTTCCTCATTTTCCACTTTACCTTCAATATTTGTATTGTTTTTTCTTAATTGATTTGATAATATAGATGTTGTAGATGCTACCGGCGGTGGTGTAAAAAGCAAAGGAGTACTTCTAACAGCCGCCAAAACTAATAAATGAATTAAATAATCACCTGGTTTCTGTGATAAATCTAAATCTTGTTCATCAACCCATTTTCTACAAATTCTGACCATATCTTTATATAACATACTTTGACATTTTAAAACACCAGCTCTTAATGAAGCACAACTTGTATCAGCATGGATACCTTTCGCATCTGTTTCATTAGGATATCTTCTTTCGCGACTTAAATCTCTACGTATATAATTACTTGAATATGCCAATTGTGTGGGTCCACCCCATAATTCACCACCTGCATAAAGTGATACAGATATATTATCTATAATAAAACCAACTGCTAATCCACGTTGTTGTATATTTTGCGGTTGTGGATCTAAACTTTTAATTGCTTGTGTTAATGGTGCTAAATGAGCATCAAAATAATTATCTGCGTGGAACATATTTGATTCATATATTGCATACAATTCAAGTGTTAAATGATCACGACTTAATGTTTCACTTCCAAATGCTCCACCAACTGTTAATTTTTTCGGTGTTAATGATACTTTATCAAGTGCTGCTCTCACTATCAAAACAATTTCATCCAATCGATTTTCATCATCTGTTGATATTCGTAGAGATGTTATAAGATCATTCCACGATACTCCCCAGGGTGTTTCTGTACTCTTGTTCACTGGTTCTGATGATACCTCCACCGTCTCGTCCATGATAATGGATGTGCAGTTTTAGGATTAGCGGGGTAAAGAATCGATGATAATTGACATATTCAGAAAGTTGTAAAAATATTCGATCGACTAAATCTTCTTATAGATAATAGTTTGTCTTCCAGAACAAGAAACATGAAAGATCCGATTTTTTATCTTTTCAAATCACTGTACATGCACTGTCAGGAAGATCACCGATTTCGGGGAAATACTGTACACTGTACAAAACAAAGAAAAAGAAAGGAAGAGAGAGAGAGAGAAAGGCGGGAAGCAAGCTTTCACGAACATTTGCATGAAATTTAACTTTGGGGAAAGTCGATTGAGCTGCAAAGTTTTTATGGAATCAGAAACCTCTTTTATAAATCATGACAAAAAACTTAGTGAAGTATGGAGAAAAATTGTTAAAGAAATGATAAAGCGAACAAAAAATGTAAGTCAAGAGTAAAACGAATCAAAAGATCGGAGGTCCAAGAATCTCAAAAAAAAGAAACCCATAAAAAGGGAATATCAAAAAGACACAACAAAACCGATACCCAAACGAGGGCGGATGAATATTTTCCAAAATGGAACCAAAAAACAAATGTTTAGAAACATTTACGATGAACAATACCTGGACCCATTTCTTCATATTCATTTTTAGAAACCCACATCTGTTGAAACGTGGATAGTGAAGAAAGGATAGAACCACCAATCCAAACAGAATATTGACGCTCTGGAGGAGCGACGACTTTGATTTTCATAGAAGCTGGAGCTAAAGATTCAACTTCTTTTTGTACACGATTGGCAATTCCATCGAACATAGTAGTACCACCTGACATGACCATATTATTGTATAAATCCTTACGAATATCAATATCAGTTTTCATAATACTGTTATAAGTAGTAGCATGAATACCAGTCATTTCGTTACCTAACATTTCAGGTTTAAATAACGCTTCTGGGCATTGAAAGCGTTCTTGGCCAACTGTAATAACTTGACCATCGGGTAATTCGTATTCTTTTTCTAATGATGAGTTATTAGGTGCGCCATTCAATTCCTTGTCATAATCTTCTGCCACGTAACATAATTGTTGTTTAATATCACGTACAATTTCTAATTCAGCAGATGTAGTAAAAGAATAACCCTTTTGCATTAATAATTTAGCCATCCAATGTGTTAAATCACGACCAGCTAAATCAATTCTTAACACAGCATGTGGTAGTGAGTATCCTTCATAAATCGGTACAGTGTGCGTAACACCATCGCCTGAATCAATTACAATACCGGATGTACGACCTGATGCATATAATGATAGAACTGCTTGAATTGCAACATAAAATGCAGGAATGCTGAATGATTCGAACAAAATTTGTGTCATACGTTCACGATTTGCCTTTGGATTTAAAGGTGCTTCAGTTAATAAAACGGGATGTTCTTGGGGATCAACACGCAATTCAGAAAAGAATGCATGATGCCAGATTTTTTCCATATCATCCCAATTAGTGACAATACCATGCTCTAATGGATATTTAATAATTAAGACACCACGACGTGCCATTGCTGCATCGCCGACGTATTCGTCTTTAGTACCTGATCCAACCATGATACCTTTTTGTTTTGGTACTCCAATAACGGCTGGGAAAACAGCTTTGGGAGCATCTTCACCTGCGATTCCGGTTTTGCAACGACCGGATCCATTATCAATAACGACTGCTGGTTTCATTCCGACCATTTTGAAGCTTTGGTGATGAGAATTTGTTGTTGAGAGAAAGATTAAAAATAGAGAAGATTAGATTGCGTTTGAGATCGGTTGAGATTGGTGGAGAAGAGGTGGAAAGGAGGTGGAAATGGTTGAGGAGTGAAGGACGGAGTGAAGGTATTTATACAACTTTTTTCGCCTCTATTTTTTATTTTTTCTCGAGAAATTCGAATTATGTTACTGGAAACTGAAAAATGTATGAAAAGAATACAGTCTTTCAGTGAATTGAGAGAGAGAGAGAGAGAGAGAGAGAGCGAGGGAACAAACAGAAACATTTTGGGGGGGGGGGGGGGGGGGGGGGGGGG
>JAULBU010098423.1:0-26763 GCA_032358235.1 Odonthalia washingtoniensis
TAGTCAGTAAAATGATGTCACCGTACATCGTTCACAACTCAAAAACATCAAGATTCGAAGTTCTCCCTACAAGGAACTATGGTTTTGCTCCAGTTAGTCAAAAAAATATTTATGGTAGATGATAAATAAATCACTATCGAATAATTGGTGTCCAATAAGATTGGAAAAGAACAAACAGAGTGGACACAGAATTTTTTTACATCGCATCTTCATGTTTTACCAACTTACACAAAATATTGTGCAACATCTCGTTGTACGACCCTGATTCCAACTTGGAATCAACTCCGATGATGAAACCTTTCTTTTGTGATCCGCACAATTTGGAGTTGCCGCAATGGTCTTCTGGTATATCTGGTCAGGTATCCGAGCCTCTCAACTTATCCGTTCTTGCTAGTAATACCATGGAAATTATCTTAGACGTTGATGAGAATATTTCGCCTTCAGGGGAAACGTAAACAGATACTGGAAAGCGTGGACGTTCACCATGTTCTGAACACTTGCAAAGAAATAAGAAGAAATCTAAGGTTAGTGGCAACCAACAAACGGAATCATCCTCGACCTAATCTTCATATATACCGACAGAAGTTCAGGAGGAAAATGATGTCCAACCAGCAGATTCATATTAGCTGACTACAATGGGTTTGAAAGCCATGGAAGTGCATAAATTATACAAAATTACTCTTGCTTCTTCATCTGCGATTTTTAGTCCCTTACTGACACACCTAAAGATTCTAAGGGTCATACTATAGAACATAATGTTCGTTTTAATCTAACAGATCCTCTATGCAACATTATATACTTCAAAGACTGTCCAAATTAAGATCATGATCAGTTCCCGGCGGAAGAAATGAAAGAATTGGTAGATTCCTCCGAAAATGTTTTGACACCGGGAAGCCATGCGCATAGTTTTTGTTCGACAATGCAGTTTCCTTCCTGATTTCAACATATTGAGTGGAAGAAGGAATTTATACCATTGAAAAACCTCGAAGAGGATGAAATTGGAAAAGGATACAAGGCTGACATAGGTGTTTCCAGTGTGGAGGAAACATCGCTCCATTACACAAACGCAAGGGGTTACCATGCATCAGATCCAAGAACACCCCGTCTCACACATCTCTCCGTGGTTGAACACGTAATGCACTTCTGGGAGAATGGTATGATATTGGATTACGATTTGAAAAGAATAAAGTACAGTCGTTCTGGGTTCATTACTTCTGCTCATCCCGGAACATGTAATGAAATTAATAACATCCAAAGGGTCCCTAATAACGAACAGGTATTCCTTCTATCTGATACAGAGTCTTCCGGTCGAAAACAAATTTTTCGATCACGAAAAGAGTCAAGACAGTAGATGATGGATATTATTCTCGAATTTACCCATCATGGTGAGTTGTATGTGGATCCATGCGCTGGTACATTTTCTGTCGCAATTGCATGTATTATTTTTCCAAAAAATAGATCATTTGTCGGTGGTGATATGGATGCTGTTTGGAATGCTCCTGAACACAAATGGTCGAAGTTTCCGCTCGTCAGTCACTGAACGATGAATCCGACATTAAGAGCACGGAAGAAGACCTAATTGCTGCACAATAATATTTGGGAGAGCTAAAAGCTATTGACGTGAAAATGAAGGGACGTATAGTATATTATTCCTGGACTTACCACAGTTCAGATATTCCCTAAACACTTTTTTCACTTCATTCCAGAAGCCATTGGGGATGCATCTTTGTATAACAACGGTGTTACCATGCCGTGGGACAAGTGGAAAATATCATGGAAGCGGGCCCTTGACGGAATACCTACAAGCATTTTGCTTGCAATACAAGCAAGGGCACTAGGTTTTTCTCCGAGACCATCCCCAATAAGGCATGATGAAGCTGGTCTGGGGTTTTTCGCAGAAAAGACAATTGATGAAGGTTTCCTCATTGGTGATTACTATGGAACATTGGTTTACGGAAATATCCGCAGGAGTCATCCAATTACAAAAACATATGGTAAGGGTTTACTTTCGGAATATGAGGCTCAATTCTTGAAAGACAGTGCCAATTGTCACATAAATTCACAGCAAGTGATGAATCGAAAAAGAAGGCAAGGATTGTAGCTTCCCTCTGGTGCATTACAAGATATAGTAATGATTTCCATTACCTTCCTAGAGATAAATCTTTGTCTAACGACAAATTGAATAATCAAAGAATTGCAAATTGCGCTCTCGTGCAAAACAGAAAGATGAGAACTGATGCCACTGCAACTTCTTACGAAACTTTGCATATTAGTGCTTTTATGTACTAGTCAAGTTGGTCAGAAACTTTTCATTGATTATGGTCCTGATCATGTTCATCACGTTGAAGACAGTTAGTAATTTAATTTTCATTTTTCCTGCCATTTTATCTTCAAGTTGTCTCCTCTTGTGTATACTGCATTAAACACTTATTACTATAACTAAATTTAATAAAATAATATAAATGATTTTACTACACACTGTCAATTCCATGACAGCCTGTCATGGTACAAGTAATAATATCTACGTTATGTTCTGAAGGTGTAACATATACTTTGTTACTTGTCACATGTCTCAGAATTACAGCCTGTCATGTTACGGTACAATTACAGGCTCTCAATTTGAGATTATAATATTTCAATAGCCAGTTTGATCCATTACTATTACCAAATTATCACACTCACCCACCCATACATGATTGTTCCTCACAGTCATGCATGGGCAGTTGGGGCGTAATAACTATGAAAAGGTAGGCACCTGTAGTATAGGTACCTTCAATTTCACAGTGAACTATATCATAATGTAACCTATTTCCTATCCTTCCAAACTTGAAGTGCGCAAGGGTAGGAAATAGGTTGCGTTATTCCCTTCCCCAAGTTGGGGAAGGGAAGAAAAAATCTAATAACTAAATCTAAAACGTCATTGCAATAATTCATTCTACCTAAATACCAAAATTAGGAACGCTTTTAAGGTCTCGAAAGGGCCATGAAATCATGTTATGCGTCCGAACCTCCACAAGATGGCAAACGATTTCCTACCTTTCCATACTCACGGAACACAATGCTAACAACTAAAATACTAATAACTAATAACAAATAAAGCGAACGATTTCTTACCATTCCGTGCTTTGGGAGGATGATAGTTACGAGAATTCTTGGCATGGAAAGAAAGGGGATGCAAAATTTTTGACAACTGATGTGAATCTTTCCTTAAATAGACATTTTATAACCATTAGATGTACGATAAATGTTATTATTGTTATGAAAACCCTTTCACCTCATTAAATTATCTTAGAAGTAATTTGAACCGGTGAAAGCGTTTTTATAAATTTCCCAATGACGTAATGACAACTTGGACATGTACCATTCATATCGAAGTTATGACCACGTCGTTGATTACTTGAAATCATATACTTAAAAACTCCATTCCATTTATTATTGATTCAAATTGCCTAATGTACATCATTAAATTGAAAGTCTTCGTTAAATCTTGCAACGGACACGATAAATTTATAATTTCTCATTTAAATATTGAATATGTACGATACATATACAAGTTGTCACCCCGTCATTGGTTTCTTAAAGTCATATCCGTATAAAATCTCTTTCATTTTTATTGGTTCCAATTGCCTGATGTACATCATTTATGTGAACGTATCCATTACATCATGTATCGGACACGATACATTTATAATCTCTGAGGTAAATGTGATTGTGTCTCTTTCAGCTCTTCAATGTAGGCATTCATGAAGTACAGTAAGTTCATTGCTGGTGGTTTTACTTCATTCATCTCTGATATTTTTGTATTGCTGGCGGTCATACAAGCACTACTGTAATCACTGTCTTCACAAAATTAGATTAAAAAGTTGTGCCAGAACTGACAAAAATTGGGGCCCACATTATTTTTTATGATTAATTGTCGCCACTGCAAGTAACTACAAATCACTGAATGTCTGGCCAACATAAAATCACCAGTTTTCGACTATATGAATTCCCAGGTGAAAATCTTCAATGTTTGAAAGTCCATTCTACGAATGGCCCAATGCGGGCGTTCATATCGGTAAAATAAATGAATGGTTCCTTGGCACATCCTTCACTGATTGGAACTAGGCATTTAGTTCCGGAAACACAGACGATGATATTCTATTTATTTGTCCCATTGGAAATAGATCAGACATTTAGCAATTTATTTGAAAGATTTGATGATGGAGAAGAAAGTTGGTGTCTAGGTGTTAATATCGAAACAAGTTTTGACTCGCGAAAACTATCACAAGAATCATATGTCATTAATATTTTGCGTCAATAAAAATTTACATAAAGGTAGAAAATACGATACATATATGAAGACCACAATGTTATCCGATATTGATCAACCTCAATCAAATACTGTACTAGAGAATTCGGAGTACAAAACCATTATTGAAATTTTAATGTTTTTATCTAATCGCACCAGACTTGACATTTCAACAGAAGTTGGAATGTTATCTCAATTTGTATCGAAACCGAATTTATTTCTATTGAAATTTGTTCATAGAATATTAGAATATCTAAAGAAGCTGAAAAATTTCGGGTTAGTTCAGAACAGAAATACTAATTGTAATCTATGATTTTACTGCGACTCAGATTATGCGGGATATCAACTGGAACGTAAATCAAGAACAGGTTAGGTAGCAGTGATTAATAATTTTGTTGTCTCGTGTAGCAGTCATAAACAGTCGACAGTCGCTTTATCTACTTCATAAGCCGAATATATTTCTATGAGTGAATGTTGTCAAGAATTAAAAAATTTACGATGATTTACGGTGGAAATTGTATTTGACTTGTCTGAAGCCATTCAATTCAACAACGATAATCTTTCGTCTCAAGCATTGTAAGGAAATGAGCAAACAATGCGATGAGCTATACACATTGAAATAAGGTATGATCATATCCGACACTGTATACAATCAGAAGTAGCAGTAAAAAACAATGTTTATTCGTCACAAAATTTAGCAGATGGATTCACCAAGCCGCTAGGCAAGATTAAGTTTGAAATATATAGAAATGGAATTGTTGTTATAAAATTTCAAAAAGAATATTTTTTCACACAAGGCCGAATTTTGAATAGTGGATTAGTACTGAAGTCACTTCATGGTGATAGTATTTATGTAATTACTGTGACATATTTCTATTAATAATTTTGCTGTACCTAATATTGATTGACTACCAATCAATATTAGTAATATCTACATCATCAGTATGCTTTGTCATATTTCATGGGAAGCAATTTAAAAGTTTTAGAAATTACTAGCAGTGATCAATTGATTTTGTAGTATTTAAGCACAAAGCCAAGTGAGGGATGAAGAACTCAAAAGAAGGACACAGTCTAAATATAAATTAGTTGTCACAGCAACTAACACCGTCATCCATTCAGATCCCGCTAACATTGAAGATTATGATTTATATTACACATTCACACCATCTAATAGTCACTAGGAACCACAGGGTCTCTTAACCAAAAGCATCCAATCGAACCTCAACTATTATTCTCAGCTACAACACCAACGACAAGACTCCGCGGCACTGAAAGAAAAGAAATCATGAACCCAAGACGAACTCCAGTTAGCCTGCTGTACTCCTCAATTAAATCTCATCTTTACACACCACAACCATTTCAACGGAACAGTATATCTGAATAATTACCATCTCTCAACACCCCCGTATGCGTTATCAAACCTACCCAACTGCGTACTCTATCAAATTACTCGAGTGGGCGACAGACAATCGACCTGGGTGTCCTTCCCTGCTAAAAATGGAGGAAAGTCGACTGAATGTCGGCTGCGTCGACGGGAATTCGTGTACTCATGTAGCAACACAGCGGTGAATCACATACGGTACATTCCAATCGAAGTTCAATGATGTCAAGGTAATTCGAAATTAAGCTGAACAAGCGTTTTATGGTTGACTGTACTGAATTATTGCATGAGAGCCTCGCGACTGCCAATGTCGAATTTATAGCAATACTATTAGGGTTCAAGAACCATTCATTACCACTATACGATTATATAATTTATCTTTCGGGGTTTGACACATGTTCTACTGTTTGTTACACCATATTAACTACTTCTTCGGTGAAAAGAGTGATACTTCCTCTGGGACTAGAAAAGTGTTTCTAAGTCCGGTTTACTTTGCTTTCTACACAGTTAGGAGCCCTACTTCTTTCTGGAGATAGACTATTACTCATTACAAGTACGGGCATTGCCGAGAGAGATCATTACTTTTGATGATTCTTCCTCCTGTCAGGAATCCGCCAACACTCGTAATGACTGGATGAATGCACCAGCTACCATAGCAAGGGACTAACACCTATACTCAATTTACTTGGACAAACATGACAATTATTGTTTATATAAAGCAGATACAATCGTAAAACTTTACGCGCCCTGTGATAGGCCAATTTAGTCGAACATGGGACACTTCCAAGTGACTTCCAGCCAGAACTTCTGCATTTTCAAGCATGGGAAATGTTTCCGTGCTGCAATAATGAATGCAATGCATTATATCGCGCAAGATGATGCATCTGTATTTGGGAATCGTCCCGGGCCAGATTCATCGATATCCAAAGAACTGACATGGATCGTACGGTCCTGTAGGGAATATCGCAGACGCATATTAGAGGTTGATGGAAACACCGCTTCATGGCTCTTAGTACAACAAACAGGAGTATTCTTAGTTCTCCTTCAAGGTTGTACAAACGACCGTCGTACGGTTGATGACGTGATATTTGTTGATATGGGACGTGGTCAAGTTCATGATTGTGTTTAATTGTTCCTACTAAATTGCACATTGGGGACAATAGAGTTTTGCGTTGATTATGGAGTTGCATTGGTAATGTTTCTAGAGGTATGTCTTGTACAGTTACAATTGAAACGTGCTGATGGGAATTGGAAGGTGAAAACAGACCCGAGAAGAAAAATGGGGGAAGAGCAATGATGAGATAGCAAGCAGGTGCCTCCGGCTAATTGAAATGCGTCATCTTATTGCAGTACTTAACCAGCTGACGTTCGTAGATTACGACTCTATAATTCTGCCCAGTGCTGGATATCAGCGCATATCACGGGTGCTTTGCCCTTACAACTTTGCATGGTCCATAATAAATGCTCTTAAATGAAGGCCATTTAGATAACTTCTTCAGTGCTTGACGATGTGCACTGAGACAAGACTCCCAACTTCAAACTTCTTGAAATCAGATTCCATTTCCTATTTCTTGTACGTCTCCTGAAATTCCACCCGTCTTTCACGTATATTCATCGTGCTGAGTACCTCGACCTTTCGCCCGTTTAAAGAAGAGTCCCGTAATAAAACTGCTGGGTCCGATGGTAGAATACGAGGTTGAGCCCCTATACATATAATCTCAAACGGGGAAAACCTAACTATCTTTAGACGGCTTCTATATACATGCACTGATTTTTCAGGCACCTCCGGCGAGCCCACAGTATTAGTAACAACTAGACGGCCTACGATCTTCTTGGTCGTCCTTACCATTCGTTTAGGTCTTTCATATGACATCGGAGCATATGTCAGAAACGTTTTCTAACCAGTTCCATGTTATATCATGAAGTCTTCTAGTGGTTTGGAATTGAAACCCGACCCGTTTTCACTGATGATCTTCTTTGGGGGTCCGAACGAATGCGTTATCTCCTCCTTCACGAACTTTACTACTGTATTAGATGTAGAATTCACTGTAGCCCTATCAATAGGCTATCCATTGAGGTATTCCACGCATATCGAGATATACTTCATCTTATTCACAGAATATGAGAATAGACCCGAAAAGTCGATTGAGATGGCCTCGAAATATTTGTGAGATGTTGAAAGAGTTCTGTTACGTATTTTAGAAGCAGCCGCAGCTTCTGGCAGTCATCTCAGGACTTCACAAAAGAGGTCACATCAGCAATTATTCTCGGCCACAAAAGCGATTCTGGAAGAAATTCTTCATGGTACCCACATCCTATTGTCCCATATTTACATAGAAAGATCGACGGATTGGTACACACTCTCTCTCGGTAGCAACCAAAACAAGACCCATTTGATACCTTTGAAATTGTTTTCCCTGCCAAAAGACAAAATTCTTAGCTGCACGACGGTGTCTTCAGGCGTTCCTCCTTCCCCACATCTACATGAGTCGATCCATTCAGAATTTTCCGATTAATATAAGCTGGCCCTCCACGTATTCGAATACATGAAAATATTCGTTCTAAACGAGTACACACATCAAGCCACTCTCATCAACTCCTTCCATTACTTTCAATTCACTGGGATGTATAGAAAGTAATTCAGCTGCTTGGTTCTGAGCTGCTGGCCGGTATATGATTTCAAACTCATACTTTGCCAACAAATTCAACCAACGGGCGAGTCTTCTGTGAACATTATTACTCTTGAACGCATACGATAGAGCCTGGCGGTTAGTATCAAGCTTGAAAGGATTGGCTCATAGAAGGTATACTAGGAACTTCCGCAGAGAGATGATCACTTTGAGGGCCTCCATTTTGCATACTGAGTAATTCGTCTCAGATATTTCCATAGTCCTGCTTGATAACTGTACAGGGGATACCTTACCATCGTCCAGCTTTCAAGCTAATACTGTTCCGAGAGCCTAACATAAAGAATCGGTCTCTACCACAACCAGCTTGTCGAAAATTGGGAATACTAAATACAGTGGCTTGACAAGGGCCAGCTCCAAGGATAAGAAAGCATTCAGATTTTCCTCTTTCCGAACAAAATCACATTTCTTAGAATGAGGTGCATGGAGGGGTGCTGCGATATCCGCAAACCCTTGATGAAACAACGATAGTACCCAGAAAGCCTCATAAACCTTTTGAGATGAGACGCTGAGCAGGGTATCTACACTACCTACATGAATTGTAACTACTTCAGGTCGAACAAAATACCGGAATCCCCTCCGATATGACCCAAAAGCTCCACCCATGGTTGCCCAAAGTAACAATTCGTAATCTTAAGCTTGATTCCATGGGTAGTCACCAATTCTATGACTGTCCTCAGGTGTTGCATATGTTCTATGGTCCTAGAGAAGATCAACACCTCATCCACATATTCGCTCACGAACAAAATCCCAGTTAGAACTTAGCCCATCATCTATTCGAAAGTCTTTGGGGCATTCATGAGACCTGAGGGCAATAATTCGAACTTATATATCCCAGACTGGCATGAAAAACTTTCCTTCTCCTTGTATGCCTCTGCAAGACGTATTTTCCAGTACCCGAAAATAGATCTAACATCGAGAACATGCTGTATTCTTCCAATTCATCAAATATCTACTCTTCAATTGGCATAGGCCAACCAGCTGCCTTCATCTCTTTGTTCAATAGTGTAAAATTGACACAGAACTGAAGCTACCCATCCTTATTCTTCGCTATCCCAACTGGGTATGGCCATGCGGAGGACGCTGTGGTTGTAATTCCAGCGCTAAACATTATATCCAACTTATCACGCACTATCTGATTATGCTCAGAAAGGATTATTCTACTTATGATACGGATGGTCTCAATTTCGTACAACTCAAAATTCATGTTTTACGGGTATATCTGTTGGTAGAATTTTGTGAATTTAATGTGCTACGCATCCATGCTCCACGAGAAGAAACGAAGTGGAGTAACAATTTTGTCTTCTAAATGACCAATCTTCCCATCGATCCTTTCGCTGGTTGACTTCATCCCGGTGACTTCATCCCCCTCATCTTTGGCCGGAAATGTCTAGTCACTGCTACATTTTATGGCAATCACCTGCGCTTCTTGAGAATCGGACGAAGACGGGTATTCGGTAGCTGAAGCAGGAAAGATGAATTCACCACTATCTTTCCCGTGACCGAGTTCTTCTTCCTTCTGGTACAACTATGATATGGGAATAGTCACGTCCCTCCCATGGATGGTTATGTGCCTGACTTCGTTCCAGATGAACCATCCTATTCATGTACTCCATCTTTCGGTGTTTTACAATAATGTGGAATGGCGATCCATCGACAACCAAGAAATCCTGCTGGATAGTAGTTTCTCCAAAAGGTACTAGAAACATTCTCAAGGACCCCGATGACTGGAAATCAATCTCCTGTAGCAACCGTGATCATCCTTTTCGTTTCCTGTAGAATTATTGCTAACTTTTAGACCAGTTTAGAAGAGGTGACGTTTTGTATAGTCCCGTAATCGAGTAGTGCCAACGCTACATGCCCATACACCTTTGAGTCGGAACCTTAAAACTTCTTCTCCCATTATCTTCTGTTTTGATCTTTTTCCGTCCACTCTGTCGACCTTCAGCCCACTGCGACCAGAAAAGAGACGATTAATCTCCTTTTGTGCTTCCTCGGCATCTCGACGAAATAATTATCCGAATGTGATACCAGAAGAACTATTTTCTAACTCTGATATATTGTCGGATTTAGCAGAATATGAAGATAAATAGATATTTTTCGTTGTCTTCTTCTTTTTGGGCTTTTCTTCAGTCGTTTCACGACCGGGGATTTGAAATTCTTCGTCCTTTATCTATTCGACGGTCCTGGGTTGAGTAGATCACTTATTGGAGAAACTCCATCTTCTGGAGACTGTTCAAACAGAGTTTGACCATCCAGTCGACGTTTAAGTTCAATTAGCTCTTCCTCCTCCTGCCGTTCTGATTCAATTACAGTAATACCTTCCGAAGATGATTCATACACCAAGCTGTCGCTATCACCATCTTCTTCGATTACACCTACTGGTGGTGTTTCTATTTTCCGACAGGTCCAGAAAGTCGATTCTAAGTGACTCATTTTACCATAACGAGGACACTTCTCATCACTATTTGGAATGTCGAACCATCTTTTAGCTCCATTTCCAGGCTTCTTTGAGAATGAACATACTCAAGAAGTTAAAAAATAGTACATCCGCCACGAATGTGTTCTCAGTGGAGAGGCTACCTTTAACGTACGTTAAAGCTCCTGAGACGTACAACTGTGACCAAAGAGTGAGAAGGACTTCACAGATGTTTGTGGTAGAGAGGAAATTCAATTTTGAAAAATAGGAGTGGATCCTATGGAATTCAAGGAGAAAACTGATTACAATAATGTTGGAGAGATCCATAGTAATCACCCAGAGTGGGAAAATTGTATGGAAAATATACCATGTATACTTAATCTCAAGTTTATATACAGGGCTTCAAAAAAGAAACAGGTTCTAAGAGGAAGGAGACCGATGCTTGGACCTGAGCAGGAAAACATTTCTTGGATGGTGGATTCGGTCACCAATTTTTCTAAACCTGGAGATCTCGTGACGGATTTATGTTCTGCGACTATATCAACAGCTAAGGCATGTTCAATGGTTCCAAATCATCTCCGTTTCATTGGTCGTGAAATGGATTCGGAATTTGTTAAAGAGTCTGAACCATATCTGGTGGAAACCTTTGAACCATAGATACTCGAAACACAGTCCGACTTGACAGCAGATGAAACATTGTTGGCTGCTGAAAAACGTTTGTGACGATTATGGATGCCATAAATTCAAAGAGGACTAGGGATGTCTAGCTGACAACTCGCGGCATTCCACCTGCTCAAACAATCCCAGACTACCTTCTGCACTATATGGAAACAATTAACCACGACTACACAATATTTGGAAGATGAAAGGACATTCCAATGTCCAAATGAACCTGGAAGTATGTTTACACGTTTCATACTTTACATCTAAGGGTAATGCTTGCTTGCGAGGCGGGAAATCTTTGCCTATCTATTTGAAATTCGCATTAAGCATCCAAGTGCTCGTATGAGAGTTTTTGCGGAGAGAAGTTTCGGTCCTAATCATCCAATTTTGTTCTACTACGAGGAATTGGTTTTCAAAGACTTATCTTAGAAATTCCAAATTACAAGAACGTACATTAAAGGCCTGCTTAAAGGTACTGTACATAATTTTAACACCTAGGCGGCAAATATTGATGGTTTGTTGACCGACAAAGATGACATCCAACATACTATTTTGGTTGTTCCGGGGTCTTTCTGTGTTATCAGATACGAAAACGACAGCCTCTATCTACCTAGCGATACCGAAATACTGAAAGAAAAGACTGGTGAGATATAAATGTCAAAAGCAAATGTTTCATGGAAAGTGATTAGATGACGGGCGATAACGTCAGATTTTTCTGCTCATAAGGTTCTAGCTATTCTTTCGAAAAGGAATATCGCTAGTGGTGAAGAACATTACCTATATTACGGCTCAGTGGACTTTAGTAACTACCTGAAACCACTTGTTCACCACCCGAGATAATTTCTTATCATTTCAAATGTTCATTTCATTGAAAAAAAAATATGTACCCGCTATCTAAAACATTAAATGTTATGTGCCACCTTTCTGTCTTTTCTTTCTTAACTCAACGAAATATTGAACAGAAAACAGTATCTTGTGTATCAACCGTAATAATTTATGATCTCTTTAAATGTTACTTTCTTAAGAACGTTTCGTCTCAAAAGTTACATTTCAGAATCCTAAATTATTGCGTTGATTATACTAAAACTTTCTGTCACATAATGAGAACACAGTGTTTGAAACACAATCCTTTCATAATCTGAACAAATTATCCAACAATTTGTTCAATTACGATGGGATTGTAAGTTACAAGATCAGCCAAATCTCTCAGTTCATGACCAAATGGTTGTTCTTTATAACGAAAATTTTCTAATAGGTAACGGTAACATTTCACAAACTTTAGTGACATACATTTTATCTTCTTCTACTAGAAAAAGAGTACTTCATCTGATCCATTTCCCCGAGGTGGCCAAATTTCTTTCCAATTTGATCTCCTATATTAACTTGTCCTTCATCAATCATTCCACCTGAAAACTCCCTTCCTTCAATTTCTGGTCACTCTTCACATCACCGTTAATCAGGATAAACATTCACCTTCACCATCCTTAGACTTCTCCACGGGCTAGATTGCTGCCCATGGGTCAGAAGTAAAATATTTTCTATCAGTTTCTTTCTCGAAAGGTTTGTCCCTCATGTGGTCTGTTATCAATGTAATATCAACTGTGTGATTGCCCTTAGTCAACCATACCTTCCTTTTTTCAAGGTCTACTGTCCCTACTAATTGTTCTATGATTGACTCACCAATTATGACGTCAAAGTGAAAGCCTTCAACCACTAAGAAGTCCACAGAGGCGAAGAGATAATCAAACACAACTTGTACATCCTTTATTATTTGCACCACCTGTTATTTCACTACTGTAGCGACTGTAATGCTCTTGCGGGTTTCCATTAGCACAAACAACGATTTTTAAGTAAACGCTTTCAACATATTAATGCGTATTGCCCCAGAATTCATAAGTGGAAAATCTGGTGTACCATAGATGTGAATATTCGTCACCTTCAGTGTTCTACGTCCCTGATTAGTATTCTACTATCTGTGATCATCCAGATCTTCTGTTGTGGGCCGACTAAAAAACCGAGTTAAATTATTCTTCGCATCGACAGCGTTACAACGAAGAATTTGGTCATAGGTTACTAACCTACTGGTATAGTATACTAGTAGACATATTGGCTAGTTCTGAGATAGCGTCAAACTTACATAAATGACCAGCCAGTTCGACCTTCTTTTCTTTTCGAACCTACTTCCTCATTCTACCAGCTAGACGTCTTTCCTAGCAATGTGGTTTCACTTTTTCAATCGGAGGATAGTTTAGAAGATTATTAAAAGGGCCCGTTAAAATGTTTGGTTCTTGGCAAAAGGCTCACCATCCGCTTTTCGTTTTATCTCCACCACCTAGTCATTCTCCTCATCTCACTCCACCACCACATTTCCCAAATCATCAAAATTTGCCTCTTATTTTCTTGGTGAAGAGGTCCCGTTGCCTTCGTCCATCTTGAGTGACGTTTACCTCCTCATTATTGGGATGGAGACGATCCCCATACGTCTCCACTCTATGAACATTTTTCCACGTCATGGGCATTTATTTTCCTTGTTGTGATTATCAGGGGAGCAGTTGGCGCCATGTACTATCTTCTTTCAAAACAGCACAAGCGGTCGCGATCATTTCTTCTACCTGCTTGATATTGATCATAGTCAAGTTTTTTGTCTGCTGGGGGGTTCTGGGTTCATCGCCTACGCGAGACTTGCCAATTAATCCGTGAGTGAGTCGATCTTGGTTTCTACATAGTAGATTATAGCATCCGATTGTACCTTTATTGTTGGGAATTTCATCTCCTTCTCCGGATTGGGTTCGAAATATGATGAGCCGTGTGCGGATATGCCTTCTGTAACCGTTTAACATACCTTCTTTCATTTCTTGAAGTCGTGTATCACTTGTTTCAGTGAGGCATGGTCCGCGGCTTCACGGAAAATTTCTAGCTCTGCCATTCCTTGAACTTGCATAGCGATTATTTTGAGCCAACTAAACTTGGATTCACCACTGAAACACGCCTTGTAGTAGAAGTCGTCAATTTTCTTCATCGATTTTCCCAAGTCGTTTGCTTCAAGCGTTTCTTCCATTGCACGACGGATGGTTTCTTCCAGTGCCCCATGTATTTTGATGTTTTCGGGCAAAGCGATCTTGACTGCCACAAAATCCACCCCTTATGTCGCTAGAGTTGCGTTCTTCGTGAACCGTTCGAAGAAGAATTCGAATGCCGGCCATTCGAGATGTGCCATAAATTCGAATACCTTCTCCGGTTCGTCTTTTCCTCACATCACAATGTTCTCGAAGTAAAAGAAGAACATGTTTATATCGCCTTCTCCATTGAACATATGTGCTCACTTCGAGCTTGAATCGGCAGCCCTCGACGAGTGTACCATGTTGGTGCCATAAAAGAGGCACGGGTAAGCCAAAGAAATCACACACAAATAAAGAAGAGTTTATTCCAACGCTACCGATGCATCTGAAGTATTCCCGTTTGAGGAAGCTTCCTTTCTTTTTTACGATCTTTGCCACATCGAATCTCTCAACTAATCCTATTTCCCTGACATACCCTAACCCGTACAAGTGTAGCATCTCCCACTTGAGATACAAATTAACCTCCACACATCCTGCACCATGAATTACCCCACAGGTGGTGCATAATTGCAGTACAGTTCCCCGTACTTAACCAATCAGAAGCAATAAAACAAAGCAACAAAAAATAAAATTCCAACAGTCACACTATTCTTGCGACTTATCACTACACAGTTGTAGGAGTGCAAACAAATGACTCCTCATCATGATTTTCTCATTTCTCCAGTAAACATTGTCTGAATGACACCCAAATCTGAGTTTATTGGATGTGTACGCAAAAAAAATGATTAGAAGGTCCCAAGATAACTTAATTCAGAGAGGAAGCTTTCACCTCAGGTGAAACTTTCATCTCTGAATTAAATTATATTTCCAGGCAGATTTCGCGTCACTTCTACATCATCATGAAGGAATATATCAACCTTCACTCCCTGTGTTGACACGAATGTTTTTCATTTGAAGCCCTGCCCCTCCAAATCCAATTCAGACTATATACTTTAATGTCCTCTAAATGCTTCCATCATCAAAATGGCTGCATAGAAACTGTTTACAAAGTTCCCATGTTTTTTATTATGTGTAGTACTTCGTTGCAGATTACATCACTGATATATTGTCTGATTTTCAGAAAAAGACTTGAAAGTTCGTCGTGTTCATTTCTACGTTGATTCTTATGTTAATGAACTGTAGTAAGTGTGAGATCATCCAAAATGATCTTATAATTTTCATTATTTTCAATACCATTATCAACAGAGGCTGCAGAGTTATCGAATAAGTTGTTTGTATCTCTATCAAGTAGTAATCGCTCCGCTGTACTGAAAAGTGTATATAGAATAGGTACGTGTCGAGACGGCCATCCAGTTTTTTGTCTCTTCCTCGCAATTGCTTTTGACTGTTGATATGTGTACAGAAATTCCGTAGTCAATCTTTGATGAAAACGAACATGAGATGTGCATACAATAAAACGAATCCATTGAAAATGGTGCACTTCAATTTCAAAGATTGTAAGATTGTAAATTTTGAAAGGTTGTTAAACATATAAATTTTGAAATTCAGTTTAATTACATCCTTAAAGGATGTCGTTAAACATTGGTTTGAAATTTTCAACTTTTGAAATTTTTAATACATAAATCGGACATTTCTAGTAAGTTTCAAAATATTTATTGGCAAAATATTAATTTTGTAATGGCAGTATTGGAGATTTATGAAATAGTCCAATATAATATTGAATTTTTCCGAAGAGAATAATTTTTTGATTCTTCCAAT
This sequence comes from Odonthalia washingtoniensis, assembly GCA_032358235.1. Taxonomy (NCBI): domain Eukaryota; phylum Rhodophyta; class Florideophyceae; order Ceramiales; family Rhodomelaceae; genus Odonthalia; species Odonthalia washingtoniensis. The sequence goes on from JAULBU010098423.1 coordinate 16,259, forward strand.
ACCCATATTGACATTTCTCAAAGTGCAACCGACTGAAATTGCAACTTTCCAATTTGAAAAGAAAATTTTGTTAAATTTGCCTGGACGGGTATTGGACATTTCAAATATGTTCCAAAATAGGTATTGGCAAAATCTTTATTTTCCAATGGCAATATTGGGTGATTCTGAAATAGTCCAAAATGAATTCGACTTCATCCAATTTAAAAAAGTATTTTGTTTTTTCCAATACCTATATTGCAGTTTTTCAAATTACTCCCATGTGAAATTGGAAAATTCCAATTTGAGGCAGAAAAAGGTGGAAAAATACTCCAATACGAAGATTGGGCATTTTCAATACCTTTTATATTGCTATCACCGTTCCCTACTCGTCCTTTTTTGGCTTCTTTCCAAGTCGGTATGGACAATTTCAAAATATTTTGAAGTACTGTTGTTTTCTTCCAAGCGGAACTATACTTTGTGAAAATCTAAAAAAACCCAATTTGTCAATTTGGGTTTTTTTCATATTGAGATCTATTGGTTTCGCATAATTTCCATATTGACAAAAATTGGGTCGTTTCCCGATTTCCAAAATAACTTTGGTCCATATTGTATTTCCATCTTACTGACGAGTGGTTATTGGGGTGGTGCGGAAAATTGGGGCGGTGTTGAATTTGGGGCGGCGGTGATTTGGGTGGTAATAGTTATTGAGGTGGAAATGGTTATTATGATGGGCGTGGTGATTGAGGTGGGGAAATTTGTTATTGTCCTTGTTGATGATTCTGACGTTAGTGATTGGTGTAGCGATGGTGATTGGTGTGACAGCGGTGATTCAGGATGGTACCATTTGTTGTTATTATTGTCCTTGTTGATGATGATGGGGTTAGTGATTAGGGTGGCGGTGATGATTGGGGTTGCTGTGGTAATTGGGGACGTAGTGGTTATTGGGGGTGGTGACATTTGCTGTTGTTACTGTCCTTATTGATGATGATGATTACAATTACGTTTGGTTAAGTTAGATGAATACTCATTATCGAGAACAATTTATGTGGTCGTAGTAGTATTTGTATTTAAATTTGTAGTATTAGCAGTAGTAGTAGTAGTGCAGTTTGTATGGTGGTTGAAATAATAAGTTAGTGAGACTTTGCATGTCCGTTGCCATATATAAGTGAGTTAGACAGTTCATTTATATTTGTTTAGTAAATACTTCACAGTAATTCTTTTCCTAGAAAGATATGTTGATGTCGATTTATGTAAAATCCATAGAGGTGAGCGTCCATGAGAGTTTAAATTTCAGACATTATCGTCTGTTTCCAACTCTCTAATTACGTCTTTTTGGTAACATTTTATTGCTGTTGTTGTAGTTTGTGATCATTTTCAAACTAGGTGGTAATGAATCATTTGATGATATACCAAGTATTGCAGTATGTATATTATTCCTTAGAACACCTGTTATTTCAAAATCTATATCATTTTAAGTAGGACCAATGATATCAACATGATAAAAATTTAATTTATTGCGAACTGTAATAGACGCAGCACAAAATTCATTACTTGAATCTAATTTATCCGCATACCAACTTCAACAGCACCTCTAGTATATGATATTATTTGTTTTTTTCGTTTTATAATAACCACCGCCACCTCAATCACCAACTCCATCATCATCAACAAGGACAATAACAACACCAAATATCACCACACCAATCACCACCTCCACCCCAATCACCAACGTCATCATCATAAACAACACAATAACAACCGTAAATATCACCACCCCAATAATCACTGCCATCGCAATGACCACAGCCACCCCAATTACCACCGCCATCCAAATTACCACTGCCACCCCAATCACCACATGCAACCTACTAACCATACGGTCATACATCTTCTGCTGGTAATTAAGTGATTTGTCCAGATTTATAACGAATATGAACATATATATGGTTAGATGGGGGCCAAGAGATGATTATTGAAATTTTTGTGCTAAACATTTATCTAATTTCAATTGTATATGTGATAGTATCCCAAAACTAAACACTCTACATAATAGTAGTATAATCAATGGAAAGAAAGAATAACACAAAAGAACCAATCCAATAGATTTTTGAACACATATTACTAAAACAATCTTTCCAAATGATTATTCGATGTTATATTCAGTATTCCACCGTATTTTACTTCGTTCTAAGTCACTGACATATTTCAATTTTTTCTTTTACGAACGACACTTCTCCTTAGTGATGATGGCTTATACACTGATAGTTACCCCATGTACTATTCTCTTTTTCTCTTCAACCCCATTGATTTTAAGGAAGAAGGTAAAATAGTTAACGTGGAAACCTTTTTGATGATCCCCGCATCAAAATGTCTTCCAACCTGCTTTTAGGTCGGCATTTATAAGCTTAACCAAGTAACATGGTGCTTCTACGATCCTGATTATCGGCAATCATATGTTATTCTAACCAATTTTCATCCACATGCGCTTGCACAGCTTGAGATGTGACACCATTACTTGTAATTTTTTTCAGTAAATAGCGTCTCAATCTCGATTCAATAAGAGGTTGGACAAGGTGCATATCAACTTGTTTCTTAAACTCCCTCACTGTATATGATACCTCACCTGGGACAACTACAATTCGTAGAAAAGTGAATGTATTCTGCACAGAACCATCCGAAAAATATGTAAATAAAGACATTGGAACTTTTTTAGCCCCTCATTGTGCAACTAATTGAACAAAATTGATGAAACGTGTTAATCGAATTCATAGACAGGTTGAAATATTCTATACAACATGGTACTTCAAATATTGTTGTATTCATTGCTTCAATTCCAATCCATCTTTGCAAAGGAGCAAGACCGTGAACACATTTCAAACTATATTCTGAACATGTCTCCATCTCTTGCCGAGGAGGTTCGGCAAGATAATTTGTGAATAAAACAACTACTTTTTTGTCCTTGAGTAAAACAAACCCAGCATGTTCGTCTCTAGTAGGTTCCTATCCAACTGAACCACCCTTATCTAGGGAATGCACTAATATCCATGATTTTCTCTCCGTCCTTTCCAACATAGATATACCTTTTTTAAAGCAAGTTTTTAACCCCTTCAATGATATACATTCGCACCGTCTCCAATATCCTTGCTTCCACATCAGTCATTTTTAATAACTGTTTAGAAAGGGTGTTTCTTGTATGAAATTTATCGGTTACAAATAAGCGTTTGAATGGTGTTGGGTTTGTCTTTGTTTTATGCGCAATCTGCAAGCACAAAAGTGCATATGCACTGTCCTTCTTGATTACATTTTTATTAATATGTCTACCATAGGTACAGCGTAGCTCCCTGAATAACGGACAGTCCCCAACGGGTGATGGTATACCACTCCTGTTTCCGGAATTTTTATACCAAATTGACTGCAAAGAGGGAACATCCCAACATACTACTAAATAATTGCTTATTCCAAACGATTTGGGTTTTGACTTCATGTAACTCTTCGCTGCTGCTCTTGCTTTATGGCTCTCCGTATTCTCATGAAAATCACTGATACCAACCGGAACGATAACTGCTGCAATCTTTTTAGGAAATGATGTATAGTTGCTCTTGAGTTCCATAGTAGATGTAAAAACTCGTTATGAAGATAATCTGGGTATAATTGTAGTAAAGCACGTATTTTTAAAATTCTATCTCTCGGCATAACACGCCTAAAGTCCTCCCGCCTATAAAATGTTTTGGTAGACCAGTCATCTTTAAGATTGTTCAGGCATGTTATTGATGTAGCTAGTTCGAGACCTAATAACCGTATATTTCGCCTGTAATAATTTATATTGTTTCGGTACATTGAAACCTTCTAGTCATGTCTCCATTTGTTCATTCTTTCACACAATCGTAGAAAGAACGACGGAGAAACATGTGAAATAAACCAAATTTTTTGTTGGTGCGATACGAATTTGTTGCAGTTTCGTTCTTCAACACATGCAATTTCGTTCTCTCCACCTAATTCCTAATATATTCTACACTTATGTTCAATGTTTACGCGCCGCCATACCGAACTCCGCAATTTCAAATTCGTACGCGTTGCCATTACTGTCGCCAACCCTCTCCCATCTCCCCGTCTCATCTTAATCACACCCTGCAATATCAAATTCGTCTGTCATCGGTCTATGATTGTTCTTAAAAGACAACCGAGGTTGGATATCTATAAGTGTGTTGATGTTTATCAGCAGCTTTCCTTGTGATTTGTCCTTTTATATACATTGACATTCAATGATCGTCATGATACTATTTTACTGTCTTGTACGACTTGGTACTAAAAACTTACCGCAATTATCATTGCAAACATTGCCAAACACTCATTGCGATTTGAAGTTCCCTTTTTGCATACCACAGCGAACAATACCGAGAATAAACACTCTATTGTGTTGTTCTGCGTTGTATTCCTACACAGTCGATTTTCACCATGCCTTTGGTTGAACAATAAGGATATAAAATTTTCAGCCAGTCACAGTACCGTACTGCTTAGTTCACCTATATGTGAAATAATGGATACAGTTTTCAGAGAAATTTAGATTTCTCTTGTCGTTAATCCAAAGATGATTAAAGTGCATACACCACAAGTCCGACACTACTTCCGTAACCCAATCACGTCACAGTATTCCACTTTTTCAATCCACGTTATTTTGCTCGTCATCCCTAAATGGTTGATTGATTCATTTATTCAGACCATGAAAGATTTTTTGGTTGCTCCAAAAAAAGGCTATGAATTTATTAATTCGACCCAACTCGAAAAATGCAAAACTTTCATGATCATTTAACGATGCTAAAATCGAAATGTTAGTATGAGCTGAAATGTGTTACTGAAGATAATAAATATTTGAAGTCAATTATTTTCATAGTGTTTGTGGAAAACATACCATTGTCGTTGTGCTGGGAATGGATAAATCTGAGTAATCAACAAAATAATTTCTATTGCATTTATCTGGCAGTAATCACCATTGGCAGTTTACTAAAAGTAATACTTTTGGTAAAGATTACAGAAACATTCTGCGCTGAAAGTAGTTGTAAATGTCTTTCCCATTCAAAAACGTTTTTCCATGCCTGCTTTCTTTACTATTTTTATTGAAAAATCCAGAACAACAACTTTTGTCTCACCTCATACTGTAGTACATGTTACATTGTGTTTTCCTTATCATCCTACCAATATCCGATGTAATACTGAATTGTAGTATAAAAATTGCCTTCTACAAGTACATATCCCAAATGTTTTACTGTCAAGTTAACTTGACCGGTTGGGATCAATTTTCATAACTCTAATTCGAGAACATTTTTCTGCTATGGCTACCTGTGATTGGATAGAGCCTGCATCACATAGAAATCTTTTAATGTACAATGATTAAGGGGTTGAGATTAAAAAATAGTAAAGCTTCGAAAGTACAAAAGATCCGTTGCAAATTTGATATGACAGTAATTCTTGACTTTTACTTGTAACGACTGAGTCTTCGAGGTCATCAAAAAACAATCACCACCGACTAAATAGTCACTTTCCCGTAAGGAGAAGAGGACCCATATCACGCCAAATCGTTTTTTCCGACCCCTTTCATTCCATCACAATACCCATTTCAACTCGATTCACACCGGCATATCACAATAAACATCACAGCTCCACTCCTTCTCGTCACTTATCACCAAATCGCCTTCCTTTCCCACAATCATTTACAGTTGGACAGCATGAGCTCCTAATTGCCGACACCATACCCCAATTACCGTTACTTAATAAATTCTGGTACTATTATGAGCAGTTTGGAATTTCAACAGCTATTGTGTGAAGCTGGTTGTTTTCGTAGAAATTGACTACTAATTTTCAACTCACCATACGGTATACATCTACGCATTGACTTCAGTGGTAATACGCCTGTTCAGGCTGCGATAATGCAGTATTGCAGACTCTTTGGTACACCAAACAAAGAAGAAACACAACGACGTGGTTACTCAACAAAATACAGTTGTGAAATTTTCTCAGTACGTCAGTGTTTCTGGAACTGAACGCCTACTTCCAAGCAGTGAAAGTGTACGGATGTACGTATGTTCCAGGGAACCATTCTTTTATTTCACCGATATGAACGCCCGCATTGGACCATTCGTAGAATGGACAGTCAAACATTGTAGTTTTACCTAGGCATTCATATAGTCAAATCTGATAATTTTATGAAGGCCGGGCATTCAGTGTTTTGTAGTTACGTGTAGTTGCGATAATTAATCATAAAAAATAATGTGTGCCCCAATTTTGATCATTTCTGTCTCCACTTTTTAATCCAATTTTATGAAGACAGTGATTACAGTAGTTCGTGTATGACCGCCAGCAATACAAAAGTATTATAAAGGAATGCAGGAATTCCACCAGCAATTCAAGTACTGTACTTCATGGATGCCTACATTGAAGAGCTGAAAGGGAGCCATTCACATGCACATGAGAGATTATAAATGTAACGTGCCCGTTACATGATATAATAGACCTGTTCGCATCAATGGTACACATAAGGTAATTGGAATCAATAGATGGAATGTATTTTAAAAGGATATGAATTTAAGTAACCAACGACGTGGTGACAACTTGGATATGTATGGTACATCTTCAAGTTGTGAACACGTCTTTGTCCTTTGGCAATTAAAAAAACCCTTTCACCTGTTCAAATTACTGTTACAATAATTGGAAGAAGTGAAACGGTTTTCATAACAATAATATTCCAGGTACATCCAATGGTTGAAAAATGTCTTTTTCAGGGGATGTTTGCATCAGTTGTCGAAAATTTTGTTTCCCCTTCCTTTCCATGCCAATCGTTCTTGTAACTACCATTACCACACAGTGCGGAAAGATAAGAAATCGTTTACGTTACTAGTTACTAGTTTTTATTTATTAGTTATTAGTTATTAGTTACTATTTGTTAGTTTGGTATTTGTTAGATTTTTTCTTAATAAGTGTGGAAAGGTTGGAAATCGTTTGCGATCTTGAGGAGGTTGGGAAGCATAACATGACTTCCTCGCCCTAGCGAAATGATAAGCGCTCACCTACTTTTCATATTTACATGTTAGTTTTTTGATTTCACCAAGTATGAAAAGGTAGAAAATCGTTTGCGAAATTGTGGAGGTTTGGAAGCATAACATGACTTCTTGACCCTCGCAGGACCGTAAACACTTTCCCACTTTTTTATATTTGGGTAGAATGAATTATTGCAATGACTTCTTAGATTAGTTATTAGTTGTTTTCCCTTCCCAACTTGGGGAAGGGAATAACGCAACCTATATCCTACCCTTGCGCACTTGAAGTGTGGAAGGGTAGGAAATAGGTTACATTACGATGTAGTTCACTGTGAAAACGAAGTCACCTGTACTACAGGTTCCTACCTTTTCATAGTTATTACGTCCCACCTGCCCATACATGATTGTGAGGAACAATCGTTTATGGGTAGGTGAATGTGGTAATTTATTTATCGTAATGGATCAAACTGGCTATTGGAATGTTATATCCTCAGATTGAGAGCCTGTCATTTTACTGTAACATGACTAGCTGTAATTATGAGACATGTGACAAGTAATAAATTATATGTTATATCCTCAGAATATAACGTAGATATTATTACTTGTACCATGACAGCCTATCATGGAATTGTAGGGGAAAGTGAAATAATTTATATTAGTTTACTAAATGTAGTTATATTGATAATGGTGTAATGCAGTGTACATGAGAAGAGACAACTTGAAGATAAACTGACAAGAAAAACTGAAAATTAAATTACTAGCTGTATTTAACTTGATGATCATAATCATGACCGTAAGCAATGAAAAGTTCCTGACCAATTGTAATAGGACATAAAGCACAAATCTCCAAATTTTTGTAAGAAGTTGCAGTCGCATCAGTTCTAATCTTTCTATTTTTTACGAGAGCGCAATTTGCAGTTCTTGGATTATTTAATCTGTCGTTAGCAAAAGATTTATCTCCAGGGAGATAATGGAAATCATTACTGTATCTTGTAATGCACCAAGGGGCAGCTACAATCCGTGCCTTTTTTCGATCCATCACTTGCTCTGAATTTACGTGGATTATTGACAACTTATTTCAGGAATTGAGCCTTAGATACCGAAAGTAAACCCTCACCATATGTTTTAATAATTGAATGAATCCCGCCGATATTTCAGTAAACCAATGTTCCATAGTAATGACCAATGAGGAAACATTCATAAATTGTCTTTTCTTCGAAAACCCACAGACCTGCTTGATCATGTTTGATTGTAGATTGTTTCAGGGAAAACCTAGTTCCCCTGCTTCCATTGCAAGAAACATATTTTTAGATATTCCATCAAGGGCTCGTTTCCATGATATTTTACATTTGTCCCACGGTATGGGAACACTGTTATTATACAAAGATGCATCCTCAATGGATTGTTAAATAAAGTGAAGAATGTGAATAGGGAATGTCTAAACTGTGGGATTTCCAGGAGCAATATCCAATAAATCCATTCCTTTTATCACATCAATTGCTTCCAGCTCTCCCAAATATTATTGTGCAGGAATTAGGTCTTCTTTCGTGCACTCAATGTCTGATTTATCGTTGAGTAACTGATGAGCGAAAACTTCGACCAGTTGACTCCAAAAGCATTCCAAACAGTTATCATACATATTTCCACCGACAATTCTCCTATTTTTTGGAAGAATCATACATGCAATTGCCACAGAAAATGTACCAGCGCATTGATCCACAACCAACTCACTAGGATGGGTAAATTTCAAGATAATATCCATCATCCACTGTCTGGACTTTTCTCTGGTCGTAGTATTGGTCTTCCACCGAAATATTTCGTCCGAGATGGAAGGAGTACCTTTTCGTCGATAAGAATGCTTGGGATTTTATTCATTTCATTACATGTTCCGGGATGAACAGAGGTATGAACCCAGAACTACTGTAGATTTTCCTTCTCAATGCTTGATCCCATACAATACTATTCTTCCAGAAGTGCACTGAATGTTAAACCACACAGAGATGAGTGAGACTGGGTGTTCTTGGATCCGATGCATAATAACCGCTTGTCTTCGTGCAATGGAGCGGTGTTTCCTCCAAACTGAAAACGCATATTTCAGTATTGTATCCTTTTCCAATTTCATCTTCTTCGAGGTTTTCTAATGGTATTAATTCCTTCTCCGACTTAATAAGTTGAACCCAGGAAGAAAATTGCATTCCTGAACAAATCACATGTACAATACATCCTGATGTCAAAACAGATTCCGAGAAATCTGCCAATTATTTCAGCTCTTCTGGTGTGAACTGATCGTGATCAGAATGTTAATAGTCGTTGTTATATCTAATGTTGTATGGAGGGTCTGTTAGAATAAAATGAACATTATCTTGTAGAGTCTGACCCATAGCATCTTCATGTGTGTCAGTAACGGACTGAAAATCGCAGTAATATCAGCAACAGTAAGTCTGCATACTTAATTTCAGCACTTCCATTGATTTCAATCCCATTGTAGTCAGCTCATCTGATGCTGCTGGTTAGACATCATATTCCTCCTTAACTTCTGCCTAGATGTCCGAAGATTTGTTAGGGATATTTCCATTTCTTGGTTGCCACAAACCTTATATTCCTTCTTATTTCTTTTCAATTGTTCGGAAGACGGTGAACGTCCACGCTTACGATTACCTGTTTCCGTTTCCTCTGAAGGCGAAATATTCTCATCAACGTCCTCGATAATTTTCATAGTGTTACTAACTGGAACGGATAAGTTGAGAGGCTCGGAGACATGACCAGGTATACCAGAGACTCATTGCGGCAATTCCGAACTGTGCGGATCACAAAAGAAAGTTTTCAGCATCAGAGTTGATTCCATTTGGAATCGGGGTCGTACAAAGAAGTGTTGCACAATGTTTTGTGCAGGTTGGTAAAACATGTAGATACGATGTAACTACATGATGCGTCCACTCTGTTTGTTCTATTCCAAGCTTGTTTGGACACCGATTATTTGATAGTGACTGGTTCATCATCTGCCGTAGATGTTTTTTCTTGAGTAACTGGAGAAAAACCATCGTTCCTTGTAGAAAGAAATTCGAATTTTGATGCTGTTTAGTTGCAAAATATTTACCGTGACATCATTGTGATGAACTAGAGGAATGTATATTGATGTTGCCAGTCTTTCCCACGCCCTGAAAATTGTTTGACAAACGAACCCTATTCTAGTACCATTAAAAGTTTGATGCTGAGAATATTTCTATTACGCGTCTTAGAATTTTTTCTCGACATTGTCTCCGAGACAAATGAGATGTTGTGGTAAAATAGGAGACATTTGAAAGTTGTTGGTATAGACATGTTGAATGGGTTCCGTCTAGGTCTTTTCCCAGTTTACTGGATGATCATGTGAATGAATTTTGGACCAACTAATAATCCAGTTGAAGTGGAATTGCCAGTGAACAAGTCAGTGAACATTTGCAGTGTGCGTTCATCTCTCCAACCATATGTGTATATGGCGAGAGACGCACGGGC
>JAULBU010098533.1:0-24399 GCA_032358235.1 Odonthalia washingtoniensis
CGGAATGTATGCACGCCGTCCGTAAGTAGATTCTGTAAATTGAGCTACATGTATCGTCTTTCTATACCATCCACCACCGTGCATGCATGTAATGGCTATATAGGATGATTTTGGACGGTTTTTTCTATTTCCGTGCATGTTTTCATTTCATAATTTTAATTAAGTTTTTTTAAAACGATTTTTGTGACTTGTGGTTCGAGTTTTTTAAAAATAACTCGAGTTTTTTTGAAAAAACTCGAACCGCAAGCCGCAAGCCACAAAAAGCAAAACCGGAAAATAAAGGAACACCAATGAAGCACTGTAACTTCTCACAATATGCGTGGAACAGCTTGCTCTCCGATCCAGTCCATACCAGAAACGGGATTATGAAGTTCGGGAGATTTACTTGGAAGTTACTCGATTCCGTATGTGACTGAAAATAGAGATTGGTTTAGCCCAAAAATACTGTGTAAGCTTCCTGCGGGTGAGAATTGAGCGCATGTGTTGTGAAAGTAAGTTATCAGGTTTCTCTCGACCTGTCTACTATGAAACAAGAACTAGTCCAGCAAGATATGAACTGTTGGATTGACTACGTTGCAATAGAAATTTAAATGAAAGACATTGTATGTATTGTATGCATGCGTGTTATTTCTGCTTACTGCAGTAAGAAGAAATAAAACGATTCAAGAAGCACATCTGACTACAGTATGACAATTTAGTTGTAGTCAGGTATTACTGTATTTAGAATACCTTCTTGTGCATTTCATTTTACTACTTAAGAAGCCATATCTCCTTTCAACAATAAAATGAAGAAGTTTTTTGCTTCTGTTTATTATTTTACATCTATACTCGTCAACGTCGCGTCCGTTGTTCAAATTCTCTCATTTATTCAAATTGAAAGGTTATGGGCCCAGATTGCTGTTGCTGCTCTGTATAATAATCTCTTTAATTACAAAACACGTATCTTTACTACAAGTGAAGCTGCTCCAGAATTCCTGAATCAGATAAAGTACGTATTAAGGCACTCGATGAAAAATCTGATTATTATCTGTAAAGAATTAGCATCTAGGCCGCATGCTCTGCGAAGGGACTTGATGAAGTTCTGCTGGTTTCAGAAGTAGCGCGAGAAGCAACTGGTGACGATAAATTGGCATTTTCACCGCATCAGCGTCAAGCTAGCAACATCATTATTGGAACTTTCAGTGACGACCCCCACGTGTAGTCAGGAACGTAATTGCAAAAAGTGATGAAATGATGGAAAAACTTGACGCCAGATACGATAGCCGAACCACTTTCTCCAAATATCCAAGATGTAGGATCTTGTATACATGTGGTATAGCCATATCAGTAATGATATTAGTAAGCATATTGACAAACTGTCTGCGACTATAGGTCAGCTCCGCAATATGGGTACTAATTTGAATGATGAATTGGCTATTGGTATTTTGGTGGCATTGATTGATATCGTGGAAATGCGACCAGTCACAGCAGCCATGAAAACTCTAGCCGAGAATAATCTATCTTGGGAGGAATTCACTGAACGGCTTATTGAAGAGCAAAAGAGTACTAGGTAGGAGGGCCCAAAAGGAGATAGGGCTTCCGTAGCCTAGTCAGGATGTCAAATTTGTGGAGGTGGTTCGCATGTGAAAGCGGAATGCTTTGAAAATCCGCGTAATCCATTGAACCGACTTAACATCGACAAGGTCAAACCATACCGAAATCGTTCAAATGTCTCAAAAGACGATAGAAAGAATGGCGGTCAAAAGCTTGAATCGAATTGTGGACCTTCAAAGAGCAAATGTCATGTGAAACTCGAGAAAAAGGAACGAACGGCTATGGAACGAACCTCAAAAAATACCAAAGGGTGCATAAAATTTATTATGTTCGGCTCCGGGACGACCTCCCACATGACGCCGAAGTCAGGTCGTGTGAATAAAAAACTTCCTGCAATGTTCCAATTGCTCCCGGGAATGATTCTACATTGGAGGCGACGGAGTATGGGACTCGAGAAGTGAAGTGGTTTGGTGACTACGGTGTTACTACAGTAAGCCTTGGTGACACAATAGTCGCGAAGGACCTCCCTATGAGCCATTTATTTATCCCGGCCCTGGTGAACAAGAGAATTGATTTTATTTTTGTCCCTGGAATGCCATGTTAATCGATCTTGATGACAATTTCTCTGTGATTGGTTCTGCACCTCAATCTGCAAATGGAATTTTCTACATGCCAGATCGCCAAGACCGTTCATTTGAAGAAAAGAGGAAAAGAATTGATGTTGTGAACTCCACCATGATGAAAGTTGTACACCAACACCTATCTATGGACCGGCCGATATCTTCTCCCCTGCACACGAACACTCATCTTGCCTCCGTAAGCACTTTAGGAGTCTACCATCCGAGCCCTTCGAGAGTCAATATTGATACGCCTAACAATCCTGTTGAGACCTACTCGAGTTTGATAATCATCTGCTTCCTACTCTATTATACCGTTCTCCCTGGTCGTTCTTCTTCTCTCTCCCTTAAATGATCCACCTGCTTGGTTCCTACGTTCCTGTCCCTTCCTTAGTATCCCTTCAGTATTCTCTAGTCTGCCTCTTCGGGAATCATTCTTTTCTTATTCTTCGCTTCTGATTGGATCACTCTTTTGTCGATTATCCCCTTTCGTCCAATAGGAGCGCGGTACGGGGTTTAGTATGAATCGCGTGCTATAATCTAGTACTATGTCTCGGACCTGGTGTCGCGGTCGGATTAGTATCCATCGCGGAGTATGCTGACTGGTTGTAATTTGTATCACGTCTAACCTTTCAGCTAGCAGTACGGGGTGACGTCGTTGTAAGAAGGGTTCGTCTTCTTGCTACTGCAATGAGTACGGGGTGGGGTTAGTTGTTTGGTAATCGGTAACTTCTTTAGTTTTTACTTTCCTATCGGCCCGAGTTGGTATCTATACCCTTTTTCAACTAACTTGTTGACTATTTTTCCTATACGTGTAATAGTATCTCAATCTATTAATTCGCAGATTAGTGCATCATTAATTGTTCTAATCCTTATTAAACGTGTATAGAGGAAAGTATAGTATGAATTATACTGTACGCTATACTTTAATGTGTACTGTACTTCAGTTGCGCTGTATTTTCGTCACCTTAACCTGTCGCTATACTGTACTGTGTACTGTATTTCCGTTAAGCTGTATTTCCGTCATTCTAACCTGTCGCTGAATTGACCAGTTATCTGCCTCCATGACATCCACGTGCCCCTCCTCCAATTACTACCCTATCATCCCCTCCTATATCTTTGACTAGCAAATCGTAACTAATCAAAAAATCCTGCCTGAAAATCATACTCATAACTGCAAGGACGTACAACAGACGTACTAGTTTTCCTTATAGTTTAAGTGGAACTATGGTGAAAAATAACAAAATAATAGTACTTCTGTTGTACGTCCTTGAAGTTATGACTATGCGCAAGTGTGGCATAATCGCTTGGGACACGCGCAGTTTCTTTACGCGAAACGAGACGTTTAGTCACCGATCGGAATTTACCAAAACTCGCATGTGCAAACGATGATTGTATTTTCTGTACAATTGGAAAGTATATCAAACGTTTTGCTGGTAGCTTAATGAAAGAAATGAGTCTAGGGAGATTTCATGAAGACACGAAGGGAAACATTTCAGTGAGATCATCAGGTGGGTACAACTACTTCATCACAATTTTTGACGAAGATTCGTGATATACTTTTGTTAAACCTTTACGAAAGAAACGGGAAGCATTGGATGTTGTTATACAGTACGTGAAATGTTTTAAGAGACAAAGTGGTCATTCCGTCTTTTATTTTGATACTGATGGGGGCATGGAAAATACACGTGCGTGACATAGCCTCAGAAACCAAGGGGTAGATTAAACCATTACCACAGGCTATATACAGAAATCGAATGGACTTTCAAAACGATCTCATGGAATAATCATGTCTATGGCACAAGCATGTCTGTCGCAAGCCAAGCTACCAATGAAGTATTGGGATTTTGCGATTGAACACGTTGCGGACTGAAAGAACCATATCCCGCACTCTCGAACTGGTAAGGTACCCGATTTATGTGTGCATGGCACCAATTCAAATTACTTGTCCCATTCGAAACCATTTGATTGTCGAGCGCTGTACTATCCTGTTATAAATCGTCTCCCGCCTATGGAAGCTAGGTTGAAAGAGGGAATCTGTCTCAGGTATGAAGCAGGAGGACATTACTACGTTCTGACTACGAACAAAATTGTATGAACCAAGCACGTCAGAGCCTATGAGGATAAATGTCCAGGAATTGACAAAACCATCAATGAAGAAAATAATTACAGATCTGGAGGTGACAATAGAAATGTGGAAGACAGTACGTATGTTGGATCATTCAGTTCAGAAGAAGTTTCGGACACCTCAGGAAATTCACTATTTGCCGATGAATATTCTGAAAGTACTCAGAGTGACACCACATCGATCGGAGACATTGTAACAGATGATTCAAATGGTATTGGAAGTGATAGTGTCGTTCCTGTCTAACAAGTAGGAATTTCCGATATACTGACCCATGTCCCACTTGTTCCAAGCACTTACAATGACGGACAATACAGTGATGAGGACGAGTGTGAAGACAATGTACTTGAAAATGGATCTGATGTTGAACATAATGAAGTCTAATGGACTGGAGATTCAGAGGCAAAAGAACACGGCCAAGGAAGCATCAATGTGGAACAGCATCAGTCTTCCGATGTTGACGATCAAGAACTGGATCCGCAGTCTGAACGATATTCTTTGCGCCCTCGTACAGTTGGAAATTTCACCCAGATGGCCATCCCTAAACATATCTCAACAGATGATGAACCCAATCTTGCTACAGCAGTGAAGTTTATCGAAAAAATCGAAAATTTGATGAAATGGATACGGGAGGAATTAGATATTCACGCTGACAGAAAAACGTGGGTACAGTGTCTTCCACGTCCAGGTACGAAAGTATTGCCATCGGGAGTGGTTCTTCGACTCAAGATGAGTAAACGAGGAAGTCCGAAGCAATTTAAGGCACGGTTGGTCGCAAGAGGAAATTTTTAATTGAACTCGAGGCGCTATTCGGAACTATGCGCCCCGTTGTATGTTGTGAGCTGGTTAGTTTGCTACTGTCTCTAGCTATCTGAAAGGGCTGGTAATCGGATCATATGGATATGAAAGCATCGTTTCTCTCGGTTGAACTTCCCAAATCGGAACAAATTTACGTCAAATATCCGAATCTACCTGGAAATTATTTTGCCAATGGACAGGTTGTCCGTATTTTTCGGTCTTTGTACCGTTTATGTGAGGCCCTTAAGTTTTGGTATGGAGTTTACAAAGACTCTTGAACAGTTCGGATGACAAAGATCAAATTCGAGCGAATGTTTATTCATCTCCGGTACAGATGGCCAAAAAGTATACATTCTTGTTTATGTTGATGAACTCATCGTCGTCGGACCACGACAAAACGTGGACAATATTAAGTTAAGGCTGATGAAAAGGTACACCATAACATCTTGGATGCTGTACTCACTATCTTGATGTGAAAGTGGACTACCGTGATGACTGTGTAGTACTGTCACAAAAGGCAATGGCGGACAAGATAGTAAAAATGTCAGGCATGAATAAAGCCAAGCTGACAACCTCACCGCTGCCTTTATCACATCCGTTGTATGAAAAAACGACTTCGACTACAGAAGAAGAGAAGGAGTATATGAAAAATGTTCCATATCGTCAAATTATTGGGAAATGCTATATCTATCAACTAGGACCATACCGGATATTTCAACGGCAGTTTTCATGCTCGGGATTTCAAGCCGATCCAGACATTCCTTATTAGAAGCCCTTGAAACACCTTGTAAGCTGTGTGAAGGGAACGACAGAATTAGGCTTATGTATTCTCAAAGGAGCTAAAATGGGCAGTTTACAGGCATATTGCGATGCTGATTGGGCACATGAAAATTGCAAGCTCCAGTCCCGTTCCGGGTACATGTTAACGTTCAATGGTACGATAATATCTTGGAAATAGAAACTAAAAACTGCTACAGTATTATAAACAGCTGAAGCAGAATTTGCACCTTTGTCATTATGTGTACGTGATGTACTGTGGACGACTGGTCTTTGAAGAAATTGATTTCCCGCACCAAGCCACTACTGTTATATATCAGGAAAACATCTGAAGCATAAGTTGAACAAAGGAGATTCAGGGCCTAAGAAAGGTGAAACACATAGGTATCAAGTTTCACGATGTCCGTGATGCCGTGGAAAAGTTGTTGATCAACATTGAATTTACACCATCGTTGGAAAAGAAGGCCAACTATCTTACCAGAGAATTTAATGGAAGTACATTTATACAACACAGAAAGTTGCTAGGTTTCATCAGTTCAGTCCATGATCTTTCAAGCCATCTTGGGGGCGTGTTGTGAAAGCAAGTTATCAGGTTTCTCTTGACATGACTACTATAAAACATGAACGTGTCCAGAAATATATGAACTGTTGGATTGTCTACGTTGCAATAGAAATTTCAATGTAAGACATTGTAGGTATTGAACGCATGCGTTTTATTTCTACTTACTGAAGCACACCTGACTACCAGTATGACAATTCACTTGTAGTCAGGTATTACTGTATTTAGAATACCTCCTTGTGCATTTCATTTTACTACATAGAAGCCATATCGGCTGCTAATAATAAAATGGAAAAGGAAGGCAACAATATATTTGTTTCTGGTTACAATTTTACATCTATACTCGCCAACGTCGCTACCATTGCTCAAGTTCTCTACTTTATTAAACTTGAAAGTAGATGTCAACAATAGTCCGATTGAATCGTTCAGACACCCATTCTTGTACGGGCGATACAGCATTGCGAGATCGTGTAGCAGGATATCTGCTATAGTGGAACAATGTGGGTAGTATACAAGAACAAAAGAACAAAAGTACCATATGGGCACTTTTCGGAATCTTGATTGACAATGCCTACTGAATGGACTTTTTGCTTAGAATCTACCTATCGGACTTGTTTTTAAATATAGAAAAGCCCAGAAGCTTAATGAATGAATTATAATAATGTACAGTAATATTTAAACTAGAAAAGATCAAGTCGTTTGAATACAGAAAAATATTGAAATCTTTCTTCCCGAATTATCAATTAAATCATGAACGCAATACTACCTTTTCCCTACAGTGCCACACAAAGACGAATCTCATCATTGCTCACCAACATGACGGAAACGCATTTAACTGCAGAGAACCTCGTTCTTCATGACCCAATACAGAACGAATCAGAGGATACATTATACCAGTATAAACACAATGATAATGAATTAGGTGAAGGGGATGCTCTTGAATTTATTGAATCTTTGCCAAATGAAATTCCCAAAAGTGAATCTACTTCGTGCGAAAGTGACTCTACTCTAAACCCCAATACATCAAATAGGAATGAATTATGAACAAGACCTCCATTTCAATATGAAATGTGTAACATCAACGACGACAATGATATTAAATCGTCGTTCGAAAAGATGGATTTAGCCTCCAGAGTTAGAATCGTAATATGAATGATTTTTGCTACATCAGCATTTAAATTTTATTGTAATACAATAGAACGCTCAACATTACTAAAATTGAAACAAATGAAAAATGATAATACAAAATCTGGAACATCTATTGTTTACGATTGCCGAGGTATTGTAATATGCATGGATGCATACGCTCATTTAGTTTGTTTAAGACCAAAAATCCTCAAAATAAATGCAAGTTCAATTTCAAATTCATCTACATTTACAGATTATGGTACTAAACGATCTCAAAGTCGCCAAGAAAAGACAGGTATTTAAAGAATAATAGTTCAAACTCTTCTGCATCAATATGCAATAGATAATGGTTTAGACTGTCCACGTGGAAGAGGATTAAAGCAAGAATTATCTCTTAGAATTTTAGATAGCTCAAGAACTAAGTTGATGTATATGATTACTATAAAAGTACATGGAAAACATTAATTGAAGCCGCTGCAGAAAAATATATTCATGACAAAATACCTGCAAACCCGGTACAATATAGCCATTTTATAGCATATTGGAAAGATGATGTCCTCACCCTACGTATAGCAAATAGCGGAAGCGACTTCTGTGATTTATGCACGAAAACAAAGCAAGAGCCTTCAAATTTAGAATGTGAAGATGATCGATAAACAGCTTTGAAATATATGTTTGAAAAACATGGTGAATAATCTAAGCTCGAATTTTTAAATTATCGTGCATTACTAAAAGAATGCAGTCAAAATAAAAATGGAAATGTACGACATTTTGTTTTCGACTTTGCCAGTTGATTTTGTCTGTTAAAGAAAAATGTATTGGGTAGCATTGACGAAAGTGGAATCAAACATATTGATTGCACAAAGCATAGATAAAAATAGAAGATTTATCCTCTGTTGCATCGGCACATCACTGATGTACTGATGTAACCTTCAAGCAGTTTTTTCGATTCCTCTGGCAGGGGAATCGAAAAAACTACTTGAAAGTTAACATCCTCGATAGATTCTATGAGCACGATAAGATGAATAGAGAAAATTGCTTCGCTGATGGAACTTAAATCACAACATAACACACGAAAGCATTTTATTACTTCTGATTAATTCGTAAAAAACTTTTTTTCAATTGATTTTTTGGATAAAATTTTAATTTTATTTTCCAGCTCACATAACATCATTCTAAAAAAATCAAATCTGGTAGTTAAAAAAGAGCATCAAATTTCCGTTCAGAAAGGTTTTTTCGTAACATTTTGATTTTCAATCATTTTGGCCATATCTTGAAATCACCGCGATGACGCTAAGGTACTTTTATTCTTGTAAACCACCCAAATGTTTCAAATAGTTTCACTTGAATGTTCTCCAATTTATCGAATACTTATACTAAATACTCTACGTATGAAATTCAGAGGTTCCGTGATGTTAATGCATGTATGACTGTTTAAATCTGTGTATAATGAAAAGTTCCAATGAACACAAACATTAATCCTGTCAATTCATAACTGTTATGGTTCAAAGTTTGTACTCGATGGATGTAATTTATCAATGTTGATGTTTGTGTTTTCCACTGAAATGTTTCATTATCAGGCCTAATAGCCCTTTATCTCATTTGAGAAAGATATCCCGAAATACCCAATCATATTTGAGAGCAGGGGGTTACATACTAATAATGCGCTATGTTTTGCTCATCTCGGATTTCCTTTACGAACATTTCGTGGAGAATGTCAGTGAATCAATAAGAATAACACAAGCTCCCATATCTATATTGTTAGTTGATTCTGCCGTTTTACTTTATTTGAAGACATGCATATGAAAAGGAAGGCAAGTGCGATCTTAGTTCTATTGTAGTTCACAAACACAAATATAATTCATAAATATGCAACTTAAATAATATGGACGTACTTCAACTAGTCAGAGATTTTTGAGAACATACAATTAATAATAAAAGGGCTAATTGTCTCATGCTTTAAGTTTCTGTTGCAGAATAACTCCTTCAAAAGGCTTCCAATTCCATTCTTATTCTTTCTAAATCCATCCTACGTTAGTTAATTCAAAAAAAGTTGTAGAAACGTTCGTTTCCTCTTTCACAAGTTTTTGCTGCACTTCGATCCTCTCATACTCATGAATTCTCCTCTTCCACTTCCTTCCTCTCCATGATGTTATATTTTAGTTCTAGATCATTTCATCATCTGAGCCATCATCAAATATTATTCTCTTATGTAAACGTGAGGTCGAGTTGTTAAATTCTTCACATTCATGGTCAACTTGTTCTCGTTGGCTGCAAAAAGCCTGATACCGTATTTCATCTTCTATTTCCACGACGTTCCGTGCACATTGTAATTTTCCATGATCTCAGCCGTTTTTCGCTCTTCAGCCTCATCTGATGATCATATGGTAAGTAGTTCATCTACTTCAGTCGTTTCTTCGGCGATGCTAGTAACAATGTTCTTCGCTGTTTAAAGCCGTTTCGTAATTACATGTTTAACAATCTACAAATGTATTTTTGAGATGGTTTCTACATGATTCTGAAAATTTTAGCAAGAAATCTTTCCATAGCAATTTCTAAATCCTCCTCAAGTTTTGCCTCTCGTTTCCACCATTGTACCGTATGCGCCCTGATAGTTTTGACGCATCTGAGAGGTGTTAAGTCACTGTTTTTGTCAACCTAAAACGCTTGCGTTTAACAACACTTCGTTTTTTAAGGACCACCTTAATTACCGGTCAAAAGAATGGTAATGGTGGCGTTCCTGAAGAGTCGGTGCTCGGTATTGTAGACATGGTGGTGCGGCTCACATTCCTAATTTTGCAGTTTTTTCAAGTCGAGGATGTGTCTAGAAAAGGAGGAATGAAAGAAGAAATTCAGTAACGGGAGATAGTTTTATTTTTGAAATTAATCGAGAAAGCAAACTCGTGCAATTTCTTACAACTATTATCAACAATCGAATGTAGAAGAAAGCTTCGAGGCGACTCTATCATAGCGTCGCTCACGTGGTTTCCTTGAGTTATATTTATCTTTCGTTTTTGTGATGTGTGAAGATGGATGACTAGAAAGGAACCTCATGATGAGATACTTTCAGTCGACGAACACTCTTATAAAAATTAACGTGTCAAAATGAGAGACGTATAACGTGTCACATAGTAGTGTATGTGATAGGTGTGACTATGAGAGAGAAGCTCTGACGAGAAAAATTGAGAACAGTGAAGTAATGGAATTCGGGAGGAAAAATAAAAGAGGTATTAATGAGATCATAGAAGCATGTGAATGACAATGACAATTCAAGTAAAAGAAAAATAGGGAATAGAAGCTCTCACATTCCCACGTGCTTGTGGTTGTCGGTCGATGATGATGATATGATTGATTGGTTATGTGCGGCTTGAATGAGAAATTTGTGCCTACTTGGAAGAAGCGATTTGGTTAGCAGTTCGGCAAGGTTGGTTGTTGAAGATACACGTTGTAATTTGATCTTTTTAGTTTGTTAATTGAGTTGCAGATGGTGGTATTTGACGTCGACTTGTTTTCTCCTTTTGGTATTTCCTGTGTGACTGGCGATGGCTCTCAAACCGTTATTTTCAAGGATGAAGGGTGATAAGCCTAGCGGTAATTCTTGTATTTCGGTGGTGAGGCATCTCATCCAGATGGTATATTGGAGTGCATTACTTGTAGCCACATATTAGGCTTCGAAAGTACTCAGCACAACTGTCGCTTGTTTCCTGAGAGTCCAGTGGATCGGGGTACCGTATGCAGTAAATATTGCAGCTGATTTTGATCTTCGAAGGATTCGATATAGTCTGAATCTGTGAAGCAAACTAGGGGGCAGTCAAACTTTCCAGTAAAAGTGACGCCGTTATTTATGGTTCCATGGAGATATCTAACAAGATGTTTAAGTAGAGAGATATGTGATTTATTTGGTCTCACGATGAAGCTAGCAAGTTTTCTAGCTGCAAATGCTATGTCAAAGCAGGTGTAGTCAGCTAGATATCAAATGTCACACAAAGATCTCATATTAGATCTTTGTCGTGGTTGTTTAGTAAAAAGTTGTTCAAAAGTTCATCCAGGATGGGGTTGTGAGGCATGAGAGTGTCACGGACGTTTGAATGTTGGATATTGAGTTTAGAAACTACTTTGTTAATTAAATGAGGTTGCGATAGAATGAAATCACCATTTTGGGCGTAATAGATAGACCATTCTAGAAAAGATTAAGGTTTTCCAAGATTCTTTACGGTGTATTTCCGATTTAAGTGAGTAGAAAATTCAATAATGGCTCGTTGAGTAGGTGCTTTAACCAGAAAGTCGTCAATGTTCACCGAGAGTATGATGGGTCCATTATGAAGGTGTCTGTAATAGATTAACGGGTCGGCTTGGGATTTTTTGTAATTATCCGATATCAATTGATCATGGAGTGTGGTAGGTATATGTTTTCTACATATTTGGAACGATATAGGTTCATCCTGAAAATACCATATGTGTAGTCGGGGTATGCGAGGGTGTCCGTTGAAAGTGGGATTTGTTTCACATATACTGTGCGATTGTGTCCATATAGTTCATGCGTAAATGTGTAGAAATGTCAAAGTGACAAAGCAGATTGTTGTTATTTTGTATGTGTGACATTATGAATCTTGATGACGTTTTTCCAGCCGCAAAAGCGCTCATGTGATCATGATTGTGATCAACTCTTGGTTTCATCATGTCACCCTGGACTGCACAGCGTGCTTTTCTAGTTATTTTACCAGTAGGTGAGTGTTTATTCCGGTACTTCATGGTCAGTCGGTTTAGATTTTTGGACTTAATGTAATGCGGAGTATCATGTGCTGGGAGCCATTATATTACTCGATTACTATATATTGGTCGTTTCGTTGTCATGTGCTATGTGCTATAGGTTGGAATTAGAGCATCGTAGCATTTGTTGGAATGATTGGGGATGTTAGAAGATATATGGGACGGAATACGATTAAGATGAAACGTACGAAATGCAGATCCGACAATGTAAGCAGGATCAAAGGAAGGGTGATATGATTTGAAATCGACATCACGGCATATTGTTGGTCGATTTGTGTCAAGCAGTAGGTTAGTTGGAAGTGATTGTTGTTATTCAGGAACTTGGCAGGCATGGATCGGGAATGTAGCTCTATTTTTGAAGGGCTTGAGTCAGTGATTGTTCCTATCGCTCGAAATGCAATGAATAGTTTTGGGAATGGCGATGTTGGGATGCAATACTGATATGGGAGGTGATATTATGATGGAGTGGGGTATATGATTATACTTAAATGTTGTGTCTAGAATTGGATAATCCCAGAAAGCGTTGTGAAGGCGGCTGTGTACCAGTGCAGCAGGTGCCGCGTTGAGAAGGGTGCGGTTTATAAACTCTCATTTGGAATTCGATTGGGATTGGTGCGGTGATATAGTGGTGTGAATTTTGCCTGAGTCTGTGAGAAACGATGTGACTATTTTGGAAAGATAATCTTTAGCATTATCAAAGTGAAATAGAGCAGGAGTTGTACCGTGAAAAGTTTTTTTTAAATTCAGTGTTGCCGGAATTAGGGTAGACGATTCAGCACGATTTTGAATTAGTCTGGCGATCACAAATCGTGATGCCACGTCTAGAAAAGTCACAACGGGTCTGTTGGATGTGTCTGAGAGGGTGTATTGGTCCTATGGTGTCACTAACTATGTGAACACCGGGTGTATTCTTTTTCTTCGAGGAGTTGCGGTGGGAGCAGCTGGAGCATGTAAGGATATCGTTTGTGCGTATGATGATGTTTTTGAGGGCATGGGAAAATCTTGTTTGGTGATGATTCGAAGGAGGGAAATCGGCGAGTGATTAAAATCTAAATGCAGGTCCATTGTAATATTAAGAGTGGATGGAAATGGTGTTGAGAATAGCATAGAAGTAAGGAGGCGTTAAATGAGGGATGGAGAGGTTTTGATGTAATCACGGGATTGGGACTGAGGTGTCGGTTAAGTATTTTGGTTTCTTTTGTCGTGCGAAAGTTTGGGGTATGTATGTCGTGATGAGTGTAGGATGAGACTGGATATGTACGTGGAAGTGGGTAAGATTTATGGATTGAGAGGGCAGATACAGAAGCGGTTTTACTTTGAGATTGTATCATTGTATAAGAATTCATATGCCAGTGGGCTATGGGAATGGGCATAGGAATATGCTTTAGGAAATGTTTGAGTATGAGGAATGCGGGTTTTGCAGTATATATGACTGCATGTTTTGGATTTGTAAGCTCCTGCATGGTGCTTAATATATTTGCAATGCTAGGCGTTGCTATCGCATGTGTAGTAATGGTACCTTTAGCGGCGGGTGAGGTGAGAATACCAGAGTGTGTAATTTTTGAGGGTGAATTAGTCACAGTTATTTTGTAATGGGGTTTTATCAGAGGTCACCTGTTTGGACCGAGATTGGGATGTGCATAAGATGAGCGGCACTATCTAAAATTAACTTCCCTTGATTTTTATCTTCTGCATCGGAAATGTAGTGTGGTAATGATCCATTACCTTTATTTTTAGGATATGGGAACTGATGATTGTGTTAACGAGAATTCATGCTTCTTGCATGTGCAGCAGTGATATTATTCATTGGTATGGATGATGCATGTTGCCTATTGATTACTTGTTCTGAGAGCTGATGAATGGGAGTGGTTGGGTTCATTTGGGTGTAATGTGGACAAGTGGATTGCATGGGTCACGACATTCCTGGTCTGTATGGTTGAATGCACGTCAGAATTTGCCTGCGTGAAAATGGGAAAATTTAGTTAGTAATCGAGGATTATTGGTGGTGTAGCTGCTAGACGTACGATGTTAGTGCTTGTTGGCGACGGAGAATGGTGAAGTAAATGATGGAGCAATGTTGGACTTAAAATTTGTGTTTTGTTCGATGGAATCTGTGGTTGTATTTAGTTATTGGATGCTTTTCGGTATATGTAGGGACCAGAAGAGTAATATTGATGCATATGTATGATCGTTGCGGAGTCTTTTGATTATAAATTTGATGGAGGTGTCTTCACTTTCCATTTTAGGGTATTGCGCAATATACATCTTCCCACTTATTTTCATGTGTGCATTGATGTAGCCTTGAGAATTGTCGTAATAAAAAATTACGGTATTTGTTGCTTTTGTTTCCAGTGTGTCGTGGTATGGCATTAGTCGTCGTTCCAGTTTCTGCTTGACATGTTTTATGATGAGGCAGGGGTGTGGGAGGGTGCCTGGCGTACGGACGTATGAGGCTACTGCTTTACGAAGGAAAGAGATGATTACACTTGTAAGTGTGCGAACTGAGCGGTGATGAAGTGGTTCGAAGGTATAGTTCATGTCCTCGATTTGAGGCGCAATTTTTAGTGTGTCTGCCGCACATTGGATTGCCATAATCCAAGAAATGATGTTGCCAGGATCTAATTCCAGGATTGTGGGTTTTTTTCCTGGGCGTGGTGATTGTGAGGCGGCCATAGTGATATTCAAAATTAAAGTAAGGATGTTATTGGTTTGCCCAGTCGGTTCTACGACTAACATTAACCACATACATATCTGCAGTGCAGAGATGTATGTGGTTAATGTTTTCAGTACTGGTGGTGCGGGGCTCGCCGTGTTAATGGCTGTCACAGCTGGTCCGTTGATGTATGTGGTCTATGTTTTCGGCACTTTAGGCCCGACAGTCCTGAAATGGGTGCAGGGTTCGGCACAGTTGGTGCAGAGTTCGTCACAATTTGTGTGGAGTTCGGCATAATTTGTGCGGACGATCAGGGGGTATATACGGAAATTCTTGCGTTTTATTTGGAAGTTGTCAGTGGTGGAAATATAGGCCCATAACTTGTAATGTGTGAAGATCACTGACTAGAAAGAAACCTCATGATGAGATACTTTCAGTCGACGAGCACTTTTAAAAATAAAAGTGTCAAAATAAGAGACGTGTAACGTGTCACATAGTACTGTAGTGTATGTGCTAAGTGTGGCTATGAGAAAGAAGCCCTCACAGTTTTGCCCTTGGTATGCATCCGTCAAGAACTAGATTGTACTATTTCTAATTCACATTGGACTCTACTTTGGATATTCAAAGGACAAAATCATGCTCGAAAACACGATTAAATGAAGGAAAAATACATATATTTGGACGGTTGGTTCATATTTGTACAGCTGTATTTCTGAAATATTTTATTGGATGCTTTCACCAAACCAAATAATCTTCCAACCATTTTATTTAGAATACAGTTGGAAATCAGAAAGTAGAAAAGTATAATATACAGTGTAAGTGTACGGACTGGTGTACTATACACGACGTGCATCAAATACATGATGACTTGTAATACGACAAGACATATGTCTGTTACAGTGACACTGTATTACGTGCTATTTGTGCACGTGGATGATTTACCGCTGTCCTAAGATGCAGTATCTAGATGCGACAATTGTTACCAAAAAGTTCCTTTAAAGTTTCTCTAAACTCACCAACAACCAAAGTTAAAACAGAGGAGCTTAACGTCAAATTCAATTCAATATTAATCTTTAATTCTGACTGATTAGAAGTCTGGTTACTTCGCTAACGAGAGAAGCAAGCGCAAGAAGGAATTATCAAAATGAATAACAACTTTCAACCCTTATCTTTATGACAACAATTATGCCTTAGAGGTCTGCGAAGATACAATCGAAGGGAAACTTTTAACATGTGGAAAGTCAAATTTCACCAAGAAATGGTTGAAAAGAGACTCCACAGGCTCTTCCATTATGATGACGCGTCAAAAAGATTGACCTAAATTGCAGCACAAATGCTTGCTAGCATTGAAGCGACAGAAAATTAGGTAGAGATACTTAAAGTAAAAAGGGTGGGTACTGAAGAACAGATGCTGGATAACAGCTACCTCATCAGGTGTCAAACACCGGAAACGTTACAGAGCGTAGAGGAAATGCAAAACGCAGAAAAGAAGGGGAGTCTATGGAATGCTTTAATATACCAATGTCAATCTACGCACAAACACACACTGAGAGAAGTACACAGGCAGCTAATAAACATAGAAATTCTGACTACAGTGAGCTTGATAACTTACCAAGGAAGAGTAGAACAACATACGAAAAGGATGCATAGAATGGCATACGCAATACCGCACTCACTCAAATGGGTTAGACTGGCTAATGGTTTATTAGGTGTGTAAACTACGATCTTAAGGATGATAAACCTATCCTTCGATTACTCGACCTATCACGAACTGATTTTGAAACCCCAATAATTGGCATTGGACGAGGTAGTTGATCCAACCTCTCCCGTAGAAGGCCAAAGAAAAAGCGGTCTTCGCTCCGCTGCACTCTTAAGCGTAGAGAAGAAGTCAGTCAACAGGAAACCCACAAAGAGGTTTAAAGGAATATTTCACTGGTGCCAGCGCCAGGGATACATGAGGTATGAATTTCTTAGGAAAAATCGGGAAAGCTGCAAGTCAAGCCGAAGTTAAATGAAAACATGGTACAGGAAGAAGAAAGCGAATTTTCATTCCTCACAAACGAAAACGTTTTTAATAAAGTAAAACTAGAACGTAGGAATGACCCTCTGGATAATTGATTCAGGGCATACCATCATTATAAAAATAATGAAAGATAAATAATTCATGACGATTGAGCACGTGTGGGATTGTAACCACTACAGGATCTGAAACTCTGAACATGACCTCAAAAGGCGTTAACAATGTGTACGGACAAGTAATACTAGTGACTCATATTGGAAGAAGTTTACTTTCAGTGGATCAATTGACGAATGACTCCAGAGTAAGTTCTAAATTTGAAGGTGCAAACTGCACAATTTCAAGAAACGAGAAAGTAAATGCCGGAGGCAAAAAGGGCTCAGACAGGCTATATAGAGTACATAGCAAAGGGAAGAGAAGGTGCTGCAAGAAGTTGCAACAAAAATCCCTAAAGAAAAGTCAAAGTCAAAACCGTCCGCAGTAATGGCATCTGACAGATCAGAAATCGAGAACAGCGACTACAACGATGAATTAAAGATGTGGCACAAACGCCGGGACACTTATCTTCAAGTAGCTTACAACATCGCTCATCATTGGGATAACTGGACCAGACAAAAGGGTAATTCAAGAAACCACTCAATTGTATCAGGTGCGGTGAAGGAAAGTCACAAGAGAGAACGTACAAGAAAAGCAAAAAGAATGCAATATCCGTACCGAAATGGTGGGCGAGCTCGTATAATCCGATATGTGCAGTCCGTTCTCAACATCGGACGATAATAATGAATTATACTTCAAAACGTACATCGACGACTGCCCACGTCTCACGGGAACCTTCCTGATGAAGAACAAAAGTGAGACAATGAGAAACATAGAGCGGTGTGAATCCTTCATGAGAAACAATGGATTCGATTTCCAGACCCTGAGAACGGACCAAGGCACAGAGTATAGCTCAAATGAAATAGAACAGTATATGCGAGTTAATGGCATAACACATGAATTAACAGACCGAGCTGCGTCAGTAGAAGTGCATTACTAGAGACTGATTCAATTTGACTAAATCCTCTGGGGATTAGTAAGTTCCTCGCAAAATTGCTAGATTGTTACTAGAGACCCATGAATCAAGTCTAGGATCTATTTTTCTATGTCAGGAATTACTAGTGACGACGACAAATTTTCTATACATGCTAGGGTCAAAATGGATACCTTGCACTACGTTTCTAGGAACCCATATAGGTTGAATACCTAGAAAGTTTGCTAGATAAAGACTAGCGTAACCCTGGCATATATTTGTTTTGCTATTGTCAGTTTACAACAATCTTCACACATGAATATTAGTTGAAATTATTTCATTGAAGAACTTGTAAATTTTGAAACTTTCTTTTCTGTGCACAAATATTTGCAGCTGATCTCAGTAACTTTTACTCTAAAGAGAATAAGCATTTAAATAACTTGTAAAGTTTTAGGCTATCATTAATTAAAATTTAATTGTTACATACAGATTGTCTCTTCCAATTTCAAATGGCAGCTTACCTGCATAATAATTACGATAAAGTATTTTTATTGGAATTATGTATCCCTGATTATAGCTATTTCCTGTTATTAAAACAAACCCTTTGTCGTAATAAATTCCAATGTTTGAACAGAATTGTCCAAAACTGTGTTTAAAACAACGCATATCTCGGCAGTAAATGAACGGTACTCTTCCAAACTTGTTGTGCATGTTGAGTATACTCCAACTTGAAAGCACACCAAAGTTTGGAGCAGATTCCAATGGAGACAGCCCAGAAAGTTGAAAAACCCATTTTTGGACAGAATTGTCCAAATATGAGTCTCAAACCACGAATATCTCGGCATTACCTTATTGGTTCCGCCCCAAACTTATTGTGCATGTTGGGTATACTTCAACGTAAACTTATACGAAGTTTAAAGCAGATCCCAATATATACAGCCGAGAAAGTAAAAAACATAACCATTTTTGGACAGAATTGTCCAAAAAGGAAAACATTTGCCAGTTGTGTGGTTAAAAATTTACCAAAAATATAGTTGATAAGAAAAACAAAAAAAATCCTTTTTTTATGGGACGATTGGAGTTCAGGGGGTGAGTGCCATGTAAAGTTGGAGACCAGGGTGTGATTTAATTTTTTAATTCAATATTTTAATATTGCATAATCTCCTAAACACCTCTAAAAATGATGGTCACCCCCAAACTGCCATATTTATAAGCTTTCAGCCTAGTAATATGATCGTTTCCCAAAATAAAACATCTGAGAAATATCAAAAAATGCCAGAACAAAAGCTGTTTAAAAAGTTGGTGGAAGAGACTTGGGTCGGCAGTGATGATTTCCGTACATTGTTTTATTCGTCCTTGAAAGGGTATGCATCGATGAAAGCGACGGACGACGCGAAGCTGAAAGCTGTTGTTCTGAAGGGAGCATATTTGCTTGAATGCCGTATAGAATGATGTCGGTAGATACATCACTCACAAAAGTAACGTACTACTTATAATTTCTCACATGCTATAGGTATAAGAGCATGCCCAAGGCAGACTATAATTGTTTTCCCTAATTTCACCTTGAGGAGCCCTCAAGTATTTCATTAGAAGTGTGATGGTTCCGAAAATTGAGTTCGTAATGGATGTCGTACCCGAATGAGTTGGAAATTTGTGAAATTTGGACATGGTTGATCAACATGTCACCATCTATCCAGGCACTGGAAACCATGATAAAATCTATTGAAAACAATAATATCAACCATAATTGCACCTCCACTTATATATCATCTTCTCTCCCAATTAATAAACGATCATCATACCCATCGACATCCGCAGCTGCCACTCCACCTTCCACTTTTTATCCCAAATCACTCGAAACATTTTCGACTTTCACGATGCAAAATATGGTCGTCCATTCGCATATAATGACTCTGATCGTATAGATCTATCGAATCCACTCGGATCCAACTACCGTTCTTCTCCTTTTCCTTTAGCGGCTCCCACCAAAAGCTCGGGACGTTCTTTTCCTTCACATTCATCCAAATATGCGCCATCACAATGTGCGCAGCGGCCAATACGCTCTAATTAATTCCATACACCTCCCTCTTCTAAGCGCTATGATGCCTCTGATGATCCTAGCGCCCACTACATACCCTCCGATAAGTCCATCATAGAGAGTTACGCTCACCAAACTCATTGCCCTATTCAAAGTCTTCGGATGATCCCTCTAAGATCTACTCATCATTCACTAACCGCAACTGACACGCCTATACCCATCACCCATATTGGCCATGTAGACACCTCACGAATGCTGGACAGATTCGTTCCAAAGCCATCCCCACCCCGGAAGTATTCGATACTCTCATATCCGTACACAGCCTCACCTTCGACCACAAATTTGTCATCTTCACTTATTCTAGAGTCTACCCAATTGATCTCGGTCAATTACATTACATAAATCTACCAATGCCAATTTGTAGATGGCAAGATCATGCCTACTCCGATATTCTTCAGTCATCCAATAAACCACTCCTTGGTAAATCCTGCAATACCCATCGTTTCACAATCCTCCCCTCACTCTCTTTTTTATCCAAGCTCTATACATGTTGCTGAGAACAACAACATGCTTATACAGCCCCCGCAAATATTTGCAAACTTATCTCAAGAACAGAACAATAAAAAGCCAAACAAAACCCCAAACGACGATACTTACAAACCGTCAACTTCCGTTGTAAAAAGACTTCTCAGTTCCCTGCACCAATATATTCCTTCCCCGTCACCTGTTCATACTACAACGTATCTTTCTCTCACAATCAACCGTGCTCCGCTCGACCACCTCCGCAAAATTCTGAAACATGAATTGTTTCCCGCCCTTTCTGGGAATACCATTCCATCACCATTTATCCTTTCCTTCTCAGCGTGTGCGAATGGCAAGGCTTCACAATCAACAGATTCACCCTGCACCTTCCACCCTCATATATCTAAAGCACCGGCACTTACTGTTTACAGTGACACAATCAGACCCATCGACCCTATTTCTGCTCCGGGAAACTGCCACGTAGTCACGTTTCTAGATAAAGTCTTCCGTTTTATCATTACCATCCCCATTAAATATAGAGCTGCACTATCATCAATTATACCGGATACCCTCAACTACATCCGTAATCTACATAATAGTTATCCGTTGCGATTTCATACGGACAATGCGCGCGAATATATATATATATCATTGTTATCAACTATCTACGTTTTCATGGCATCAATCATACTCCTATTACTCCACATCAGCCCCAATCTAACTCGCACGCTGAACGTATCAACCGCAAACTATTCAATGCCGCGCAAGCCTCCTTGTCACACAGTAGATTTCCTCATATGTTTTGGGATTTTGCGATTATTGATGTGACCTGCAAGTACAATCATATCCCTTATACGATTACCTAAAAAGCACCTATCACAATTTGGCTTCCCAGCGAAATGTTTCCATTTTTTGCTATTTGGCACGCTCGGCACAGTCGTAAATTCCAGCTCCTCTAAAAGGAAATTCACTCCTCGCCACCGACCGGCCCGTTTTTTATAACAATGCAAATATCCAACACTTCAACATGTAGAACCGTTGACTTTGTTCCGTATCATCCAGCCCTCGACCCCTCGCACAACATTGGATCCTCTTTCAAAACTTGTACACTTCATCCCACACCCTCCACTATTATTCCCGACACACCAGCTCCACTCTCTCTAAAACAACTAGCTAAGTACCCTGACTGTTCTCTCTGGTTCATTTCTCACGATGCAGAACTTAATCATCTGAACGCCAATGTTATCATAAAATGCCTTAAAAATATGAAACCCCCATCAATATCAAACAACTTCACCCCATCGGATTTACCATGACCCACAAATACAAACGGGACGAACATGGCACTATAACTGCGAGAAAAGCGCGCTGTGCCCTCCATGGAGATCTCATACGACCGAACGTTCGCTATGATCCCGACAACATTAGCGCCTATGCCACTGAGAAAACATCTTTTCGTATTTTAATTGCACATGCCCGTTATCATGAACATCCCATCCGCAACTATGATATATGTTCTGCTTTTTCGCATGAACCCTACGATCCCAAAGACAATGTATATGTCAAACAGCTTCCCATGTCCGATGGTTCATTTAATACCCAGACTCCGAATTCGGCATCCTTCGCATGAACCTTTATGGATCCAAACCTACCTGTAATATCTATCTCACTGCCCTTGATATCCGCCTAACCTCTGAACTTTATCTCCAATATAAGGCGGGTCCCTGACTTTATTACAAATTTTTAACATCCGGCATCATCATCATCTCAGTTACTATTGATGATTGTGTAGTCACTGCAACCTCTCTTACTGACATCGGAAATTTCTATCATCATCTTCAAAAGAAGTATCAAGTCAAAAATCTAGGTAATCTTTTGTCATATCTTGGCTAGTCTCTCTCTTACTTCCCAAACAATGACATCCATATGTCACAACCCAATCTTATTCCGAAATCTGATCAACAACTCAACCTCCACAATTGTAACCCCCACTCCACTCCCTTCTCTCAAAAACCTCACTTCGATCATCTTAGTCAAGATAAACCTCTCTCCCCCAAAATTTACACATCTATTCATGAGCTTAATCGGCGATATAAAATACTTGGTGGACTGCACTCGTTATGATATTTCATTTGCAACAGGTCTACTTGCGCGTTTTATGCGCAACCCCACAAAAACAACACTGCTTTCTTCTTCATGATCTCGATCGCTATCTTCAAGGTACTACAGATCATGGTATCACCTTCAATAAAACCTCTTTCACGCCATTTCAATTCTTTTCCGATTTAGATTATGCCCAATCACCGGATCGCCACTATACTTCTGCCTCCATCATGCTGTGCTATGGATATCCTGTTCACTGGTCTTCACGTAAGCATTCCACAGTGGCTCTTAGCACTTGTGAAGCCGAATATGTGGCGGCTATTCATGCTCTTCAAGACACAATCTGTATTCGAAGACTGATTAACTAACTACACTCCTCCTCTCCCACCAACTCCTTTTATGTCGACAACTCTGGCGTCTTCGATATTTCTTCCCATACCAGAAAAACAAAATACCGTAAGCACATCGACATAAAACATCATCATCTACATCATAATCTTACAGCTCGAACCTTTTCCATTCAACAGGTTGCTACCGCCGACAACTTTGCTGACCTTCTTACCAAACCTCCCCTTCCTAAACCTCACAAATCTGTTCTATCTGCGATAAATCCATCTTCCTCCTATTCCGTACAATCCGGACCGTCTTTCTCCACACATCCTCAAGCACGGTACAATGTGAGTCTCTTTTCTTCTCTCTCTATGCTTGAGGATTTCCTACCGTTTCCTATCCTTCCTTTCTCTCCTCAAGATTCAAGACATATCGATTCCTTTATTCCTATCGGTATTTTTATATACACATCCTCAAGCACGGTACAGTGTGAGCTTGTTTCCTTCTATCTCTATGCTTGAGGATTTTCTACTGTTTCAAATCCTTCTTTCGTCCCGTTAAGATTCAAGGCATATCTATTCGTTTATTATTATCGGTATTTTTATTTATTTTTTTATGGCAGCTTAGAGTCGTATATATGCTTTGGCTATTTACTTCGCTTTCATTTTTATATCATTTTTTTTGTGAGCCTCTTTTCATCATACACTCACCATGAGTGTCACATACACTCCATGTGACATGTCGGTGGCTCACGCACTGAAATAAAACCTGCTCTTGGTTCCCTTCTTCAGAACACTTCAAAATTATTAAATTGTTCCAGAGATGATAAGCATGCTGTCTTGATTGTCTTCTGATCTGATCGATCTTTGTCTCTCCAGAACTATTAATCTTTATTTCTGACTAATACCGTAGATTTTTCAGAACTTTTTGTATTTTTATTGTGATGTGACGTCAAAGATGGAGAGATCACGAATTGATGACGGATTGAACGAAGAAGAACGTGTAACGTATCAGTCAGTTCTATTCTCATTGGCTCGGACTAACACCGAGAGATTCTCACATTTGTGTTAAAATACATTTAAAAATAGCCCAGCCCCAATCATGACGCTGTACGTACAGTATGTGCATGTAGATAGACATACGTAGGTCTACTGTGGTGTTGGGTGGTGAATACTGTATTATGTTTCGGTTTACTTTTATTATTGCATTATGTTTGACGATTTTTAAAGGTTTTAACCTAACCTGGTGACAAAATTTGTTCATAAAAAAATACCCCCCTACACATTTTCTCCAGCAACTCAACAGGTATGCAGTCAAATTCTCACAAATCTCAGCTCAAATCAGGATGGACTTGCAATTTCTCCATCCGGAAGGTTATCGCCTTCATTGCCATTGTAACTTTTGTCATATTTCTGTCACA